>QKYT01000138.1:895-49651 GCA_003550305.1 Glomus cerebriforme | reverse complement strand
GGTAAAAAATGTATTGGATACGAAGAAACTGAAGAAGGTGTTTGGGTCTTTTTTGAAGATGGTTCGAAAGAATTTTGTGACATTTTAGTTGGTGCTGATGGAATTCATTCTCCAGGTAAATTTAATATCTTAAATATGTTTATTTTATTTTTCTTCTTATTTTTACTTAATAAAAATTAATTTTATTTCTTTTAGTTCGAAAACAAAAAATATCCGAATTACAAATTTTTGATTATGGAATTACTCAAATTAATGCAGATGTAGCCGTACCTAAAAATCTTATGAGCAGATTAGTTGGGATTAATGGAAACGGTTTATTTCAGAAATCTCTTGGATTAAATGGAGATATCACTTTTGTTATTTTTCGTTTAATTCCAATTGAACAAGAACAAGAACGAAATTATAAGGATAAAAATGAAACTCGTTATAGAGCATCAATAGCTTTTAGTTATCCTACTAAATTAGATGATATTGAAAATGTTAAAGTTGATGATAATGATCCTGCATCAGTTATTGAACATGTTAAACAAATGATTCGAAAATTAAGACCAGAATGTGAATTGTCTAATATTATGTTAGAATTATGGGATTTGGTTCCTAAAACAATTCCTGATCCAGAAAAACATCCATTCAAAACTTACAATCCTGTACAACGAAGAATGATACAAGATATTGATCCGTTATCTGTATCTGTTAATGCATGGACAAGTAGTAGAGTCACATTATTAGGAGATGCCGCTCATGCTATGAGTCCTGTATTAGGATTGGGAGCAAATAATGCTATTGAAGATGCTGACAAACTTTCTCAAGCATTACTTAATTATTCTCCAGAAAATTATATTTCTTGTATTAAACAATATGAAAATGAAATGTTAAAACGAACATCCGCTGATGTGTTAAAATCTAGATCTGTCACTTTAAGACAATCTTCTCCGGTTGGATATTTTGGTTTTATTTTTAGAAATATTTTTATGAAAATTATTAATATTATCATGAACACTTTTGATTATGATTTTTTTTCTAGGAATTAAAATAAATTTATTATATCTTTTTTATATATTTTTATTTTGTTTTTTATATCTATTTTCTTAGAATCTATAAATAATATTTGTATTTTTTTTTGATATCAATAAAAGAAATTCTTTTTGAAATTGTAAATATAAATTTATGAGGGAACAGCGATCTCTGTAATATCTCTGTCCTTTCCAAATGTATCTAGGGATGGCGTGTAATTTAAATCATTATGTTTTAAACGTGTTACAGTATATCCAAATATAAATTATAATATTGGACTTACTTGAAGTGCATTATGCTCCTCCTTTCGCATAGTACCATAACATACCACAACTAACCAGCTCTACCATGGGACTGCAGTTTGTATGAGAATAGGGGGTTTCGGGATAAGACGTCATAAGGCAGGGTAAGGGAAAGCTGGTACATACAGGATAAGCATGCTATGCCCCACCCACGCATAGCATCATGCTGTTCTGCAAAAATACTCAAAGATAAAAGAAAACAAAAGAAGCAAAAGAAGTGAAGTTATAAACCAAGTTTATATTCTTTAAGAAGCTTGTGTTAAAAAAACATAAAGCCACAATACAGTTTTTTAATGAGTTCTATTATTGGAAGAGTGGGTTGTGAGTTTTTGATTATAAAAAAACCATTGAGAAAAATTCAAATTGTTAACCTAGTGACAATTAGCTACAGTATACAACATGGCTACATTATATCAATGCATAATACTTCTTTAATATAAAAGAATAAAATTGAAATTTAAGCTTATCGTAACAGATTGAATTTTTGTTTGATATAGTTGCTTATGGATGAATAGTTGATTGATTAATTCCAATAGATGAAAGATTTGATATTCTGTTTTCTTCTGCCTTATCAAATTCCTTTTTGGTTTCGTAATCATAATTTTGTTCAATTCCTTCAAATATACATATTGCATCTCTATATTTTTAATGCGTAAAGTCAACAATTCAACAAATTGAACAGTTTTTATAGGAATAATTCATGCCCCGGTATTTGGTCGGAAATACTTATCATAGTGTAAAAAAACAGACTCTTATTTGTAAAACTTTATACATACGTTTATTTATTTATTTTGTATTCTTACACATCTATTACAGTAGTTGGACGATAATTATTTGTATATAGTATAAATTTAAAGTTTGTTCTATCATACATTATTCCTATCTATCTATTAGCTATATTTTCTGTCTTTTGCTTTTGTATTATATATATTTTTTTGTTTTTTTTTTCTATTCTAGTATTTGTTTCCTTACATATTATTTTCCTAATCTTTTCCCTATTTTAATAATTAATTACTATACTGAATACTATCGAATCAATTAATAATATATTCATAATATATACTTTTTCGCTTATTGATATATTTTCTTTTTTAAATTTGTTCAAATAAAAAACATATTGTATTGATTGACATATCCATATGTGATTCCGGTCTTCTGTTGTCCTTTTGCATCTTGGGCATTTATTACTTTTATATACCTCTTGTAATTTCCTGCATATTATCGTATGCCAGTAGTTCTTCTGACTAATTTTGATCTTTCATTCTTATCTTCTTGTGATGTTATCAATTCATTTTATGCCTATTTGACATTAAGCTCAACATTTTCTTCCAATCAATTTCTTGTACATGTATCATTTGCTTAATAATTTATTCCATCTTGAACTCATTCATTCTGCTTTTTATATATTCTTTCTTTTATATTATTTACTATAAACTTTCTTCTCCAATATAATTTGTATTCCAAATGTGTTCAATTCTTCATTGATTATTTCTGTATCCGGTTTCATACTTACTGCACAACAATGATTTTTATTTTTTCTGCAATCTCGCATAGTATTTTAAATTACCTTCTTATTGGAAGTCATTTTAAAAGAGGTGATTTAAATCTAATTGAAATTGAAATTTGGGAAAAATTAATTAAATAGTTGGTACAATCAAACTATAAAACTTTTTTAATTTATTACTTTAATTTATTACGTTTTCCATCGAAATTTTAAATTTTATTGGATTTACATTTTGTATTAGGGCCTCTGTCATCATTTATTTTAGGAAATGTAAAATTATAATATAATTTTGGCTGGAATTAAGTATTTGATTAATTACTAAAATGGAAATTATGTAACATCATCCCCCCCTCCCCCCTTAAGAAATTACGTAATTTCTGGCCCTTCCCTTACCATAACCCATATTTGGATTTGAACTGAAAAAGATAACTTCGAAATTGTAATTAATTCTGGTAAGAAAAAGAAAATTGGCTGAATTTACATTTTGTATTACCATAATAATCCATATTAGGATTTGAATTGAAAAGGTTAATATTATAATTAAATTAAAATAATATAATATCAGATGAAATAAACATAATAAACAACAAATGATTAAAATCAGTTATCGTTATAACTTATGACTAGGAATGGGCGCGCTGATTGTTTTGGTTCGCTCTGATCAGTGGTTGATATACAGTATACTAACTCAGTCCCGAACAATTCTGATAAAATCAGAAAAAAGCTGGATCGAAGATACGAGCCAGTTCATATATATATCGGTTCCCTAAAGATTATTATAGTATGGGATCAGGTTTTGTATAAACTTAGTATTATGTAAATTTTCAATAACTCAAAGTTGATACTAAATTAGATTTTTATTTTGTATAATAATAATAAAAAAATTTAAAAAATTTAAAAAATAAATTATAAATCTATATATTCTAAACTATTTTAAAACGTGTTTACAATATTTTGCATATATCTCTACGTCCAAAACTGCGAAAGAAGTTGCTGAAAATGAACGAAAGAATAAACAAAGTTTTTTTATGAGTGATACGAAAACTATTGCAGATGTATGCCTCTGATTAACAGTTGATTAACAGATGATTAATCTGAATAGGACCCCGAAATATATATGTAGGGGTAAGGTGACTTTTTAAGATTTTAACTAATAGCTGTACGCAAGGGTATTTTATAAGATCAGTANGCAAAATTAACACTTTACACTGAATAATTGGAAAAAATAAGCAAACTGGTCTCCTGACCTTTAATCATATNATTTACTTATTGTTAATTTTTNNNTAAAAAAAATATTAATAAAAAAATAAAAAAAAATTTGATTGTAATTTTATTATATTGTTTCATCATCTATAACAAATATATAATTTCTAAGTAATGGAAAACTTATCGAAATGTTCATATTTGGAACTACATATATAATATATATGAACTGCAAATTATACTAAAAATACGCAAATTAACCCTTCTACTTAAAAGAAAATCTGTTAAAAATACGCATTCTNATAACCTAACTTTGATTAAAAATTCCTCATTTTGTACGCAAATCCTAACCTACCCTCATAAAATTTCTCTATGATGGCGACGCAATAGTGCACCCTACCCTACATATATATTTCGGGGTCCTATCTGAATATCTGATATTATGACTCGCGTACAGTATAATCAAGATGTTTCACAATGACACGTGAGAGCCTTTCATCTATTTTTTCTCTCTACTACGATACTATTTTTTCAAGAATAAATAAATAACCATGTCTTTTCCTGCTATCGATGAAATAAAAAAGTGGGATACGAAAACCCTTACCGAGTATTTAGAAAAACTAAATTTAAATATCGACAAAAGACACGTAAAAACCCTCGAAAAACAAGAAGTTACTGGTGAAACCTTCCTCGACTTAACACAAGATGATCTGAAGATTATGCCTCTTGGGCCTGCTAAAGTATTCACAAAGATTATAAATAAACTCAAAGGCGAAAATCAAGGTAAGCCTTTGAGTCGTAATAATTGGTCTGACTTATCGTTATTGAATAAAACTATTGAAGCTGACCGAGTTCATACTCAAGAATCAGCCTCTTCAACTGCCTTTTCTACCAATGAGAAAGATAAAATAACATATAAAACTTTGCCTTCATGGCAGAAGACCAGATATGACGGGTTGACTGATGAAAGGTTGAAAGTATTGTATTTGGAAACGATTCGTGAGCAGCGTGAAAAAAATGTATGTATACTTAAACTATACCTATTTAAGTGACGTCTTACTAAATCGAACTAGTTTTTTTCGTCGTAATTTTCGTTATCTCCTTCCTTTTTATTAGGAACTTAATCTTGATATTGTTAAAGTTGCACTCGTTTCACTTGTTAATATCCCAATCGATGTTTTAAGTGAGAAACATAATGATGATGAATCCATCAAAAAATTTATCCTTATTTTAAATGTGGTTGTTTATGGAATCCCACTTCTAGCTATTATATTAAAAATAGTTGGGATAGGTTTGTTCTAAAAGAATACTTTACTCGAATATTTTTATTTTATTTCCAGTAGCTTTGGGGATTTTATTTAGTGTATTACTGGGATTATTTACTATTTTGCCAAATATAGCGATTTATTGGGTGGATGCGGGTTTGTTATGTTCAGAATTACACTTAAAGATATCTGCTCAACAAAATGTATAAGCTTGTAATAATCAATTAATATTGCAGCATTGCATGATAATCTAAGATGTATTATTATTTTATTACTTTGCCATAATGTTTAAAGGTTAATTTAGCATTTCAGGCATTAGTTAGTAATGAAGTTCAGATAAAAGAACCGTAAAATTTAAAAAGTAGGAAATAATAAGTCTGAATTGCTGCGCCTTGCATCACAACGCAAATCTGAATCACCCACCAAAACGGATTTAATTTGCCGGATCTCATAGGGTGACAATTAGCATTCCCCCCCCCAAAAAAAATTTTAGTCCCAGAATAATTATAAAGTTGAAGAACAGATGGGTGTGATTTCGTGTGATGCCGTGTGACAAATTCCTAACCCAACCCCTTACCCTAATCCTAGCCATAATACTAACCTAACTAACCGGCAGATTAAATCCGGCTACCATTTTTGGTGGCTGTCAACTATATGGTGCGATTTAGATAGTGTTAATTAAGAATCAGATAAACAGGATAATAATTAGTTAGCAGCCCTAATAGAAAGATAATACCAAGAAAAACATTAACAAATTAGAAATTGATTTGGATAACGAGAATTATTTTTAAAGTTTCATCTTATTTCTTATATTTTTTACTTTTAAGAAATTAACAAGGATGTTTTGATCAAAAATTAATTTTTAACAATTTTTTTTTTTTTTAGAAAAATAATAATATTCACCAATTTATTTTTATTTATTTTATTTATTATGTATCTACCCACGCCAGACTAATAATTACATATAAAGAAATTAAATGCTAGCTACCTAAAAAGGCGGTTAGATGTACGCACCCAATTTACAAATTATTAATGCATGAATTTTTATAGTAGTTTCTTTTTCTTCTGGTCTCCGGTGTGCGAATATTCACAGGAGGCATCTAAGAATGTCTGGATTGGATGAAATCAAGAATTTTATATTCAATTACATCAATAATCATTTTTTATTCATTTTTCACTTTTTAATTGTAGTTACTGTATAAACCAGAAACAGACTGATGTTTTATACAACTGTTGATTAATAAAAATTTTCAATTCTTTCTTTCTTTTTTTTTTTTTGATTTTTTGAATTTATTTTTCAATTTTGGCGTAAAACTTTCTGCTTATAAATTTCTAATCACGTGCACATTTATCAACTTTCCAAAATCGTAATAACATTATAACGTATAAATGAAAATTCAAATCAATCATTTGCCGATGTCTGGCGCAACCGTTGTCATACGTAATTTCAAACAAATCTGTCTTTTATTTAAATTGCTTTTTTTAGTGAATTGCTTTTTTGTGAATCGAATTATTATTTTTTTTTGAATATCTTTTTTTTTTAAAATAATAATAATAATAATAATAATAATAATAATAATAATTTTCAAAATGGCGAAGCTAATGAATTCTTTAAAATATGCTGCGTTATTTTTGTTTCTGTCGCTTCAATTATTAAGTAAAGTAAATTGTCAGATGGTACCACCATTTAATCCAATATGGCGGCAAAGACATGCTACTGCATTTATCGATAATAAGTATTATGTATTTGGTGGTTTATCTAAAACGGGTCAACGGTTAAGAGAACTTTTTTATCTTGACTGTTCTAAGTCATTTAACACATCATATTTATTATGGCAAAATATAGTTATACCACCTACAATTGATTTATTTATCGAAGATAATTCATTATTCGCCATGGGTGGATCTAATAATAAGACATTATTTTTAACTAGTAATGAAATTCCTTTGATGGCTCATATTTCCACGTTCGATACACAAACTAATTTATGGAATACGAACACAAATTTAATTGTGGATGCTGGTGTTAATAGAATAGCGGGTGGCGTTATGGATGATAAGGGAAATATGTATGATTATGTTTGGTATTCGCCTAAAACTGGTTTCGTAAATGACATGACAGTTTTTGATACAATAAATCTAAAATGGAGTAAAAGAAGTACTCCACCATTTTCTCCAAGATGTTGTGCTGGTACTGTATTCTTACCAGATAAAACCATTATATACATTGGTAAGAAAAATTATACTTATTTTTATTTTTAATTAAAATATCTTTCTTATATTTAAATATTTTTTATTATGTAGGTGGTTACGATGGTAATTGGTTATCGCTCAAAGAAGTAATGTATTGTTATTATTTGATATCTGTCACGATGACGAAAGATTATTTAATGTATTAATAATATTGCTTATATAGGTTTATTTGTATGATACGATCAAAGATAATTGGAATATAAAAGTATTGTATAAAACTAACATATTTCATTTAAAAATATATATAATAATACGTATATATATAGTTAATAACTGGGTGTTTTTTAAATTATAGACCACTGTGGGAGAAATACCTTCTGATAGAAGTCCCGTAGCAGTTCTTGGTAATTAAAAAAATATTATTTATCATTAATATTTAATATAAATATATTTTTGTTTATTTTTTCTTA
Organism: Glomus cerebriforme; assembly: GCA_003550305.1. Taxonomy (NCBI): domain Eukaryota; kingdom Fungi; phylum Glomeromycota; class Glomeromycetes; order Glomerales; family Glomeraceae; genus Glomus; species Glomus cerebriforme. The sequence continues at coordinate 41,700 of QKYT01000138.1, read as the reverse complement.
ATTTAAAGGATTAGATGGCCAACGAATAATAATTTATGACTATGGGGGAAATGATGACCCATTAACAGTTCGTGTATTAAATTTAATTAATTATTCATGGTATATCCCTAAAGTTTCTGGAACAATTCCGAGAATTCGAGGTTGGCATCCAGCAGACGTAATTGGAAAATATATGGTTATATCTTTTGGTAATTATGAACTGAACATAATATGCTTTATCATTTACATTTAATTAATATGTATTTTATTTTATATAAATCGTATTTATGGTATGAAAATAGGAACATATGATCCAGAAAAAGAAAGTGCTATAATATTACTTGATATCAGTAATAATGATGAATATATATGGACAACTGAGTTTGATCCTTCTCCTCTACTGGTTTCATCTCCACCATCTCCACCATCTCCAACATCAACATCATCACTAACACCAAATACTTCATCAAACAGAATGATAATAATTCTAGTACCTATATTTGGTTGTAGTCTATTAATAATTGGAAGTTTACTGTTTTATAAATGGTATAAGAACAAAAGGGTAATTCCAACTCCTGGAAATGAAGGAGGAAATAACCATGAAATTTTGATGATTCCCGGAAATAGAATTGAAAAGATGACTAACCAAGAACTTATTACGAGAGAAGTTTTAACAGATGACAAGACATATAATCATGGACGAGAAACTAATCAAGAAGTAATTATAAGAGAGACTCTAACAGATGATAAAGTATATAATCATGGACGAGAAACTAACCAAGAACAAATTATAGAAACACTAATAGATAACATTGTCTATAATCATGGACAGGAAGCAATTCCAAGCACTAGTAATGAGAAACCACTATCACTTCAGGATATCAATAATGTTTTGCGAGATTTTAAAAATGAAATAATTCAGGCAGTTAGGCAAGAAGTTACGCAAAATCAAGGAAAGGAAATGGGTACACAAAATAATGAAAGTTCGAATAAGTGAAATAACGTAAATCGTGACATTAAAAAATAAGAGGATTATAATATAGAAAGTTGCAATTTAATATAAAGTAAAACTTTTTAAAATCCTTTTGCGAAGAAGTTCATAATTTCATGTCAAAGAATAAATAAAGACAGAAATGCAATAAAGATATTTAGAAAAACTCAATTTATTGCCTCGGATCCGAAGTATTTTAACTTTAAATAGATAACATCGAAAATTAAATGTAATTATAACCTAAAAACAGACTGATATTTTACAACTATTCATTATTGGATGGTCGAAGATCGATATTTTTAGCAATTTTTACTTAAAATTATAATAAAGTCGTAAATATTTATTATTAATGAATTCATTCGAAACATTAAAGTTATTAAATGAATTATTCAAATTACAAACTAAGTATATTATTCTATTCTTAGTGTTTAAATAATTCTAAAATAAAATAAAAAAAACAATAAAATGTAATATTAAATAAATTAAAATTCATCTGTATTTAAACAAGTAATTATATAAAAAAAATTAGCTATAATGGTAATTTTAAAAATATATAAATTATAATTACCATCAGGAATTTCCAATTCATCTTATTCCTCTGAATGAAGATTTGGATTGTTATATACTTCATCCTTATTAATAAAAAAATTTTTTTTTAGTTATAAATCTTATTATCCGGTATCCCGTGATTTTTTCCAGTTTTTTTATAATTAATAATGACTATAATAAAACGTGTATCAGGCATTAAAATCGTGTATCAGGCATTATTTGTTTATTAAAAATACAATAAAAATGTTTAAAATAAACTAATTAATTATAGACAGAACAATTTGTATAATAATTTTTATTTATAATAATTGTCTTTCTTTTTTCTCCTTTGTTATTTTAAGATAATTTCGCACTCCAGTTGATGAATTGCCTGAAATAACCATAGTTCAGCTGTTGGTTTAAAAGACTAAAGAATTTATTAGTTATTATTAATTTTGCAATAATTTGTAGTTTTAATATGTTTAAATATTTATCTTACATTATTAAAATTTGTATCCTCCATTGAAAGAAATAAATTGGTTTATTTTTAAAAAAAAAGTTTATAGAAAAAAGCTTAAAAACGCGTTAACTATGAAAGTAAAAAGTTTATTACGCGAAATCACGTGACACCGGATAAATCACTCATTCGGCACTTCGAACCGAATAACTGACGCTACCTATAAGGTAGCTTATAATATTGGGAATCAAATTTGATTTACCCAATATAACAGTTATTCGGCACTTCGTGCCGAATAACTATTAATTATTGTATAAAATTTATGTTCTCAATACCATCAATATCATCAATATTATTCCCCATTTGATGTAACGTTTCTTTTCGCATTTATTTTGAATATCTATATATAAAAAGTTATTATATTTTAATTTATATACTTGGTATAATTGTTACTATATTTTCAAATACTTTGGATAAAATCTTAGTATCATCTGATAATTATAAAAGAGTTAACACATGATTTCGAAAATTAAATTTAAAATTGATGGTAAAAATTTACCTTTACATGACTTTTGACGTATTATCATCATTTTGGCCGTTTAAATCATCGACTAAAAATAAAAATAAAAGATTAATAAAAAAATAAATTGTTAAAATTATTTTAGTAAAAACTTACTATTAAACGGAATGTTAAAGCTATATGGGTTACTATGAAATACTTTAAAATAAGTTAGTTAAATACTTTGTAAAAATTTATTAAAGCTAAAAAAAAATAACACGTGCGTATACCTTCTTGTTCTTCTGTTTAAACAAAAATGAAATATTTAAAAAAACAGTATTAATGAAAATATAATGAGAAATCGAAAAAAAAACAAAAGATATCGTTCTAAAATGTTTATTTGTAAAAATTATAAATACCTTCTGTCGCGTTCCTTGGTTCAGGAAGATTTGTAAATTGATAAACTTTACTTGTAAATAACCTACTAGTACTTGTATAGTTACTTTTAATGCTGCTTATGTCATTTGTTTGTTCAGATGTTGTAATTTTTTTGATCTTTTTAATTAATTTTTTGATCATACTTTTATTCTTATATCTTATCGACAAGATTGATGATATTAGGCCTTTTTGTCGGATCAGCATTCCAACATTGTTTCATTAATTTTCTATATTCTAAAGGAGTTCCTGATACTATTTTTGGTCCATTTATTATTTTCATTGCAAGATTATAATCATAATTCATTTGATCAAAACTATCAAGATCATGATCATTTTCATAATTAATAAAAGGTGGTTGTCCAGATGAAATTTCCCACATAAGCATGCCAATACTATAAATATCAGTTGCAAATGTATATCCTTTTCTGATAACTTCAGGTGCAATATAAGGAAGATTCCCGTATATACTATTTAATGGTTTATCAGCTGGCCCACAAAATCCAAGATCACTGATACAGAACCTTTGTTTAGATTGATTATATAATATATTTCCAGAATGCAAATCTCTGTGAATTGCATTTTCTTCATGAATATTACGAAGTGAAATAGTAATATCATTGATAATTTTAATTTTATTTTCCCATGTAAGTTTATTATGATTTTGTTGCAAATATTCTCTTAAATTTTTATTATATTTATTCATTACAAGCATGTAATTTCCATCAGGATCTTTTGTTATCCCGTAACATGGTATTATTTTTCCATATTTGCAGATGATTTAAAATTATTTTCCAATATTTAATTGTAAATTATAAAAAAAAAAAAAATTGAATTAAAAAAGAAATTATTTAAAATGGTATTAAATTTTAAAGATTCATATTACATATATCGTTCACTGTTGGCGAATCTAATGCTAGCAAGGCAATATTTAGGCACAATCATGTGTAAATATCAACTGCTAAGTTAAATTCTTTTAAAACAACTTTATGAATAGCGTGAACGTATATGGATATGGATACGGATCTTTTTTTTTCTTTGATATATTAAACTATAAATAGACGAAGCCATCATGTAGAGCAAAGGAATTTAACCGAAAGAGAGGCTTTCTCATTAATGATCTTGCTGACTTACTTTTGGACAAAATTGCTTGATAAAAATCAAATCCAAGAATCTAATTATTTCGCTTGCCTTCCAAATCTAATTCTTATTCCGTCTGTTTGTAGAGATTTTCTTTCTGAATTCACAAAACTTTTGCTTGAGAATAATTGATTAATTAATAGGATTACACAACTTTTTACTCGGATATATGATCTATATTAAGAAAGGAAACAATTCGAGAAGTAATCCAAACTTTTTGTAATTTTGAAATTCGATAATGGCTAATCATCAAACAAGAAAAAAAAATTACTGATATAGGATGAATTTTAAAAGTTTTTGAGGAGAAATCGTTTAAACAATGTGCTAATAACAATTGCTTTATAGTTTCTAGTAAAATACTTAGAAAAAAGCCAGATAAAATAGGAATACGATAGAAATATAAATTACTCTAGCGATAATGAAAAAATGAACACAAAAAAAAAAGAAGCGAATATGCCAATCTTCTACTATTCGTTTAATATGGTTTCAAAAAACAATTTTTTCACTAATATTTTAATAACCCGAATATATACACGGTTACATAATAATGAAACGAAACATCACATAATAAACTCACAATTAGAGATAAACAAGAATGTTTTATTAAAGCTCTAAAACGGATAATAAAGATTTACTAACTTTACAGTTTAAAAATATAGTTAATGGGTATATCGATCCAAATAAGGGAAGGATTTGCCCAATCACTTTTGTCATTTGGTCAGTCATTTCGGTCATTTGATTTTGATTTGCTGATATCTTGTCATGTGATTCACAAATCTTGTCATTTGAATCACAGGCCATCTGCCGAACGCTGTCGTTGAATAAAAAAATTAATTATTAAATTATTGAAATTACAAAATATTTTGCTTCATAATATTTAACCTTCACCTTCACGAAAAAAAAGTCTCGTCGAGTGTTATTGCGAGAAATATGGACTTCATGAGTTTCTTTAATGTTTTAACCATGAAATAATTTGAGCTAAAGTTATATAATTTTATTTTATTTCTCGCTGAATATTATCTTGCTGGATGCCAAATAGTTTCATCAGATAATAACAGTGTGGATGGATTGAGCCGATTCACAGGTAATATATTTTATACATATTTATACTAGACTGTAGCCATTAAACCCTAACACTCGTGATTGACGTGTTAAAATCCGCAGCACAGTCTGCACAGATTTGAATTGGAGATTCTCGTCAAATCGTGTTTTGAATTTTTGATTATCATAATAGTCAAGACTAAGAGATAATTAATATTGCTGAAAGCAAAGGCTATCATACAGTAATTAACAACTTAGGGCGTTCTCAAGCACCTCAATTGATGGTCTAATAAGTGATATTATATTATTGGCCGAAAAAAATTACAGAGATTTTCAGAAAGTTTCAGAGAGTTCCTATTTCGATGAATAGCCAGAGTTATTTTCTACAATAATCTTCAATTGATAGAATACTCAAGCATCATTTCATTCAATCTGATTTTTTATTCAATAAAAATGATTTTCTCAAATAAAATCATGTAATGATAAAAAAAATCAAAAGAGCATGCGCAACTATTGATTTCATCATGGACTGTGATACTTGAGCATAATATCATCACTATCCAATCACATTGAAAGAGATGCTTGAGAACGCTCTAAGTCATAAAAAACCCGGAGCTCCTTTTTTCATATAGCTGCGCTGATTGGTTAAAATATACTATTTATTGAGTACCCAAAAACTTGCTCAAGCGTATTTCCTTCTTTCCATTTTTACATTATGGATCTTCAGCAAGAACATCGCCAGTAAATTACTATATTACTCCTTGCTTATATTACAACAAATAAAAGGTGTCAGAATGTTCAAAATGAAAAGAACATTCAATATTTATCACCTAATCTTTCTTTAATTATGCTATAATGAATGCAACCATTACTTACTTCTTTCTCTCCACCGAATACAATAATATAACGTCAACTAAGACCTAAAACTGAATGGTTTTGGACAGATGTTTTCTCATTTTTAAGTTGATGAGATAATCTAGAACTGGAGCCAGTCTTTTTTAATTAGGCATGTTAGAAATTGATAGAAAGACGAAGAGATTGATCAAGTACTGATCGTCATCTTTATTTCTAAAGCTTGTGCACCATTTCAATCATTAGCCAATCACATTGAGGAGGTGCTTGGGAACGGTCCTAAATGATTGATCAAATTAAACGTGATCGAGTTTTGATCGATCAAATCATCGTGATAAAATTTGTAACTTCCTCTTTACTGCGATTCAAAAACTGAACTATTGTTTAGTTGTTTAAATCATTATATCTTTTTTAATTTTAATATCGAGTTTGGTAGTTTTATTACAGTATTTCTACTATTACTTCTTGTCTGCCGTAAACGTTGTATTGAAATAAAGGATGTAGATACTTCTCTTATTTACAAGTCAGTCTTCACGACTTCTACATAATTCTCCTCGGTATTGATTTGATTTTGTTTAAAAGTCCACTGTCATAGAAAGTTTCCAGCATGCTCGCCCGCACTATCGCCCGCCACACTATTGCATTATACTGTATGTAGTGTTCCGCGGATATTCTCCACGTATCCGCGGATGGCGGGTATGTGCTATGGCACGCCACAAAAGTCTGTCAATGCGCAGATAATTATTACAGATATTTTATTTCTATTTTTAGTAATTTTTTAGGGATATTTTACAGTTAATATCTGCGATTTTTAGATATTTATCTGATGTTTATCAGATAATTATGTGATTAACAACAGATATTATGTGATACTGCATTTATGTGATAACTAATAAACAAATATTTTTTTGCGCCAAAAATATTTTTAATTTATTAGAACAAGAAATTAATGGAATTGATTTGTTTATAAAAATTACAGTATTATTACTTCAAGATATTTTAATTATCAATAAATTCCATTACATTGATTTTTTAATTATATATTAAATCAAATAAATTATTCTTTTTAATGATATATAATTCTATTTAATCTAATTGCAAGAATTTTGTAAAGCTATAAGTTTTATATCCAAAATCTCTTTCCTTAATTTGTTTTGTACAAATAAAGTTCAATATCTATAAAAAAAAAGGAATAATAAACTAATAATGTTTCTAAAAAAAATCTCCTCGCTTCTATTTAGCAGTACAAGTTCTATACTTAAAAAATATCATACCAAATATACTCTTAATAAATCTCTCAAATTCTCAAATATCTCAAATATCTGTAGTCAACCTGATAAACATCTGTTACTAGTCAGATAAATATCTGTATAAACTTCTGTTTTGGTGTTTTAAATAAAAAAAAAAATGGGAAGTTTTGGAAAAATTTGGGAAGAAATATCTGGTAAAAATCGCAGATATTAACTGTAAAATATCCCTAAAAAAATTACTAAAAATAGAAAAAATATCTGTAATAATTATCTGTGCATTGACAGACTTTTGTCTGAAATGGCGTGCAATTAAACACAAAAAACCTGACGGATATCCCATATCCGTATCCGGCATCAAAACCCTGGTAAGTTTCAAGTTTCTTCGTCATTTCACTTTTTGATCCTTTTCATAATAAGATATCAGAACTAAATTAAAAATTGTGTTAATAAGTTACCCTTTTTTTTCAGAATTCTTTGTAGTTGTAGTTGTCGCTTTTATTATTTCTAGTGAAAAGATTATATTAGTTTAACACTTCCATTAAGTAGCTCTATCGTGTATTGGACAATTTCTTGTAAAATTAATCACCTTTCGATTGGATTGAATGAAATCCATGTCTATTATTCTCCATGACATTATATGACATTGATGACTTTCAGAAAATTCATAAAATATGTAAAGAAAAAAATATCTTAACTAGATAGAAGTTTCACATTCTGTGTACGAAAATCTTTCAGGAAAGGGAGTATTTTTGGGTCTATTCTTTTTATTCTTTTGGCATATGATTATGCATGATTTACGCCGATCCGAATAAGATCCTGTTTCTTTCAGCCCGTTTTCAGCTATTATAATGAAACAATAATTTAATTTAAAGGATTTTTCTTTCGTTTACTTTTTCAGCTGCTATAATGAAACAATAATTTAATTTAAAGGAGTTTTCTTTTCTTTTCTTTTTTTTTAAACAAAAAATTGATTTCCTTTTTTTTACTTTAATCATGGTGAAAGAACTTCCAAGAGAATTGTGGCTCGAAATTTTTAAACACTTTATTCTTAATTTTGGGTAAATAAATAAAAATAAAATTGTTTGTAAATGGTTTTTTTGTTTTTTTTTTTCGATCGATTTCTTTAAAAAAAAAAAAATTTTTTAATATTTACCTGTAGTTTTGTGGAACTTTACAAGTATCGTAAAGTTTGTAAAGTTTGGTGTGAACTTATTATCGTTATTATGGTTTATAAATTAACGGATATGATAACTAAAATCAAGGTAAATAAAAAAAAATACTCTCTTTCTTTTTTAACAAATTTATTTCTAAAAAAAAAATTGTTCATATATTTTTTTTTTTTTTGTTGGTTAGTGTATTTATCAAATCATAAGATATTCACATAATATAGAAGAAGAAATCAATTCACTTACTCCCGAAAGTATCGAAAACGAAATATCTCAACAAATTGCGAGAAATTTCATATCATATAATTATAAAACAGAATCATTTGAATATAATTTTATTACCGTAATAAAAAAAGACGAAGAAAAAGATGAAGAACAAGATGAAGAAAAAAAAGAAGAAAAGAAAGAAGAAAAGATGTATAAATATAAATTTTGTATAATATTTCATTTGATTTATAAAACTTTAAATTTTCGATTAGTTAAAAAATTAAAAGAATATTTAATAGAAAATTCTTGGTTAAATTTTGAAGAAGATATTATTGATAATGATACAACATTTTCTCAAAAAATTGTTGCTAAAGGTGATAAATTATTAGCTTATATTGATCAAATCGATGATTTCTTTGATTATTTATTTAATTTACCCATTTTTCAATAAATGAATAAATAAATAAATAAACAATATACAATCTTCGTTTTTCAAACATGTATATATATTATATACAGTATATACAATTTCCTATAAAAATATATATATATATATTTTTTAATCAGTAATCGCATAATAGATAAAATGTAATATATATTATGTTATTATAGTATGACTTACATACTGTAACTTACATCAATTAATAATAAATAAATAAATAAATTAAAAAGGATTGGGGAAGGAGGGAAATTATTTAAAATCCTGATAGGCATCTTGACAAAGATCAAAGTACGGATCTCCATAATTAACATAACTCGGTGAAACGTAATTGGAAGATTTTTTAATCTCGGCAAAAGTATTGTCATCAAATATATGATAAACTTTTTCCCAGAATACTTTTGCTTTTATTTTCAATAATTCCAATCGTACTTGATCTTTTAAACCATCATCATTATTATCGTCATTATTATTATTATCATTATTATTATTGTTATTGTTATTATCTTTTAATACAAAAGAAAATTCTTTTTGATTATTATTCGCATCATTTATAAATTCTTGCAGTATAGCTGGTTTAAATAATGTGCAAGTATATAAAAATGGATAATGATCAAGATATTTAAAATTGACTTTAATATCTTGTTCCGGTTTGATTAATATTAGTTGTCGTGGAAAATTGAAATTGAATATTTGATTTATTTGATCGAATGAATGTAATTCCGCCGTCGCGCACTTGCGTGGATTGGACATTCCAATCTATCGAAAGGAATAATAAATAAATAAATAAAATTTGATTCTCATTTCTCCTAAATAAAAAAATAAATGAATAAATAAATAAATAAATGTTATTTAAACTTACCATAATTTCCCAAGTCTTGTGATTTTGCTTAGATAATTCATCGAAAACACATTTAAGAATAATTTCATTCCATTTTTTACATGTACGACGAAGTATCATTAGTTGTTTAAAATTATTCGATCTATATAATATTTATTTAATACATCGTTAAAAAAAATTATGATATAAAAGGATTAAATAATGGAAAAAAAAACAAATAAAAAACAAATAAATAAAAAAAATATACTTACTTTGAATTAAAAAGGAATCTAGTGAAAATATCAAGTAATATTTCAGTAGGTAATTTTTCAGCCATATTGATAAATTAAAAATTTTATTGGGGAAAAAAAAAAATAGGATAAAAAAAAAAAAGTTCATATATAATTATTTAATATTTATTAGAAAATTCGATTTAAAAAATTAATTTCTAACGTACAGAATTTAAAATTGGAAATCATACGATTTTATTAACGTGTCAGATTGAAGCTTTCCATTCAAATTCATTATTAGTTCTTTTCGTATCACAAATAGTAAAGTAATGAGGTCAGGTTCAAGGTGTGACGACCGATGGCGACGAATGAATCACGTGAAATTAGGATAAAATCACATCACATTGGACCGCGGGCTTATCCGTCCCGATTATTCTCTAGACTGTGGTCAGATTTTCCAAACTTTGAAACCCCTGAATGTTCTAGTTTAATTATTAATATTTAATGTTTTTTTTTCTAAAGTCACGTATATCCCTTTTTTGGGTTCAATGACTATTTTGGTTGTTTTTTTTTTTGAAGGTTCCTAATTAGTCATTCATTATTATTGAAATCAAGGTCATTGGGATCATTTTAGGTTAGATAATGAGCGTGGTAAAATTTATTAAGGTAATTAAAATGAAAATTGCATTGAACAAATAAGAATTTTTCAACGAATAAAAGAATTATTGATGATCCGGATTATTTTTAAAATGGATACAAATTCTGACCCGGGTAATAACCCGAGTTATCATATACCGGGTTCATTACATAATACGTACCGTGGGTTTTATAGACCGGTCGAGACCATAAGTTTTAACGCTTTATCGAGGTTTTAAAGACCAACATCAGGCATACGACAATATAAGTAGTACACTCACTACACTAGTATTGTACTTTGTACATGTGATAAAAAAATAATAAAAATAATAATAATAATTTTTATTTAAACAATAATTTCATCTTTATCAAAAATTCTACAATTGAAATTGTGCAAGTTCCAAATATTATTTTTCCGTCATATTTATAATCATCAAATAATTTTCTAGCTAAATTTGATTTACCTGTTTTAATAATATCTTTTTCATAACATTTATGAATTATAATAATATTAATAATATCATTACATTCAGTAGAAATTGATTGTTTGGTCGTAAATGTTAAAAATTTATTGCGTATATCGTAACCATATAATATTAAAGGATATTCATGATTTTTGGTATAATTCTTTAACTAATAAAAATTTTTTTTTTTTTTAAAAAAAAAAAAGTAAGAAAAAGTTAAAAAAAAGGTTGTTAAAAAAAAAAGAAATTATTATATATATATATAATGATGACTTACATGTAAACATAAATCTCCGGATTTGAACTCGTATTTTATAACATACACAATCGCAATCAAGATCAATTTATCCCATTTATGATTAACCTCTCTTAATTTTAAAAGTTTTGTGAAACTAAAAAGATATAAAAAAAAAAGATTAAATGATTTTCAAAAAACATTTTCCCACGGAAAAAAAAGGAAATAAATCATACTCAGATTTCCATAGACAAAAAATAGTATCATGATTTTTAAAAGTTTCTTGAAAGATTTTGATCAAAACTTCATTGGGCATATCATTAAGAGTAATTTTTGACGTTTTTTGTTTTTTAAAGGCTTTAAAATTCTTTAATATTTTTAATCTTTTCATTCTAAAATTCTTTAATCTATTCAATCTTTTCATTCTTCGAACTATTTGAGGGAAAAGGTGGGAATTATAAACCATTCTTTTAATGAAATAGGGAATGAGGAGAAGAAAGAGTTTCGTTTTTTTTTCCTTCTTTGAAATATTTATATTCTATATTCTTGTAAATTTATGACTAATGGCTAATGACGTAAAATATACAAATTTAATACGTAAAATCATATATATCACGTCGTTTAATTCGTTTAATTTCATATATTGAAAGTTTAAAATGACATAATTTTTCTTTAAAAGATTTTTACTTTCTTGAAATGGTATCAAATAATGTTACGCGCTCTTTATGTAACTTATTAAACTTTGTTATTCTAAAAGGCACGAAGTTAATTATACAATTATTATTATTATTAGACGATTACGAAAATGTTATGTCATTATGGTCATCTAATAAAAAAAAAACGCTAAAAAAAACCCTCGAGATTTAAGAAATATTTGGATTGGCACAGTTAAATCATCATGATCTTCATTCGCGTTTGTGCAACGCTCCACGTGGGAATTAAATGCAGTAATGCAATTTAATGCAATTCTAGTAAATTCGATATCTAAATTCGATATACATAATGAATAATTGCAAACAATTTAAACAATCAAACGTTTTATTTTTAATTTTTTTAAATCAAATTTGTCATCGCCATTTATATCATAAAAAATCAGAGTTTCCGTAACTACATTTTCCCTTGATCTACAATTAATAATGGTTTTTCGGTTGGGGACTTTGTATATAAAGAGTTAGTTAATTTGGGCGTTCGACTTTTATCTGACATATCTTTTGTCACTCGATGAAAAAAAAAAAAAAAATTAGTTATTAAATACTAAAATGAAAGAAAAGTAATGATGACATTTGAGAAAAAGCTAATGTTAACGTAATATATTGTGTCTTGTGTCACGTGTAAGCGGTCGTGAGTTATTTTTAAACTTTGAACTGCCAAATTTTGGGGCTTTGGGGCCAATCTCAAATAAATCTCAATTTGAAAATTAAATAATGTATTATATTTGACACATGCATTTTTTTTCATTTTACATAGATCTTTACTTAAATATTTGTTTATTATTTTTTTTTTCGTCTCAATTTTTACCTTTAAATTGAACCTTTTTTTAAAAAATCCTTTTCATTCCCTCTTTTTTTTTTTTTCTTTCTTTCGAATTTTTTTTACATAATATATATTTTTCCGAAAAATATATATTTCTTAATGTTAAACTATACGATAAATTATATTTAAATCTACCCTAAAATTGAATTACTTAAAAAAAGTAGTAAATCGACCATAAAAAGAAATTTCACATTAATAATTTTTTTTGTACCATGAATAAAAATATTGAACAATTTATTGGTGAGTTTATTATTTTGATCATTGTTTTTATTGTTTTTTTTTTATATTTGTGAAAAAATTTCAATTTTTCTTTTCATAAAAAAATAAAAAATAAAAAAAAATAATAGTTTTTAATTCAAATAATATTTTTTTTTTTTCTCTTTCTTTTTTTTTTTCTTTTATTAATAATATGATATAATTTAGGAGGAAATAATTTACAAACTGTTCCTAGAGGTCTCGTTAGAGATTTTGTAGAAAAACATAATGGTCATACTGTAATTACAAAAATTTTAATAGCGAATAATGGTATAGCTGCTGTTAAAGAAATTAGATCTATTAGAAAATGGGCTTATGAAACGTTTGGTGATGAGAGGGCTATACAATTTACTGTAATGGCTACTCCCGAAGATTTAAAAATCAATGCCGAATATATTCGAATGGCTGATCAATATATTGAAGTACCCGGTGGTTCTAATAATAATAATTATGCCAATGTTTCCTTAATTGTTGATATTGCTGAACGTACTGGTGTTCATGCTGTTTGGGCTGGTTGGTAAGTACTTTAACAATTATTAATATACGGTATATCTACTTTCTGAAAGAAAAAAAAAAATTTTTTTTTCTAATCATTCCCGGCTTTTATTTTGTAGGGGTCATGCTTCTGAGAATCCTAGATTACCTGAATCATTGGCTCAAAGTAAACATAAAATAGTTTTTATTGGTCCTCCCGGTTCAGCGATGCGTTCTCTAGGTGATAAAATATCATCTACGATTGTGGCTCAATCTGCTAATGTTCCTACAATGGATTGGAGTGGAAGTGGTATTACTCAAACTGAATTTGATGATCAAGGTCATGTTATAGTTCCTGAAAGTGCTTATGATAAAGCTTGCGTTAAAGATGCTGATGATGGATTAAATAAAGCAAATTTTATTGGTTTTCCTATCATGATTAAAGCTTCAGAAGGTGGTGGTGGTAAAGGAATAAGAAAAGTTGAAAATTCTGAAAATTTTAAACAAGCTTTTAATCAAGTTCAAGGTGAAGTTCCTGGTTCCCCAATTTTTATCATGAAACTTGCTGGTAATGCTCGTCATCTTGAAGTTCAAGTTTTAGCTGATCAATATGGAAATGCTATCTCTTTATTTGGAAGAGATTGTTCTGTTCAAAGAAGACATCAAAAAATTATTGAAGAAGCTCCAGTTACTATTGCAAAACAAGAAACTTTTGAAGCGATGGAAAAAGCTGCTGTTAGATTATCAAAACTTGTTGGTTATGTTAGTGCTGGAACTGTAGAATATCTTTATAATAATGAAAAAGAATTTTTTTGTTTTCTTGAATTAAATCCAAGATTACAAGTTGAACATCCTACAACTGAAATGGTTTCAGGTGTAAATTTACCTGCTGCTCAATTACAAATTTCTATGGGAATTCCACTTCATCAAATTCGTGATATAAGAGTTCTTTATGGTTTGGCTCCTAGTGGAACTTCTGAAATAGATTTTGATTTTTCAGATCCTGAATCTCTTCAAACTCAAAGAAGACCTGCTCCAAAAGGTCATGTAATAGCTGTTCGTATAACGGCGGAAAATCCTGATGCTGGTTTTAAACCAAGTAGTGGTATGATGCATGAACTTAACTTTCGTAGTAGTACTAATGTTTGGGGTTATTTTTCCGTTAATTCTGCTGGTGGTCTTCATGAATTTGCCGATTCCCAATTTGGTCATATTTTCGCTTATGGCGAAAATCGTCAACAATCTCGAAAGAATATGGTGGTTGCTTTAAAAGAATTATCAATTCGTGGAGATTTTAGAACTACTGTAGAATATTTAATTAAATTACTTGAAACTCAAGCATTTGAAGAAAATAGTTTTACAACAGGATGGTTAGATATGTTAATATCTGATGAAAATTTAACGGCCGAAAAACCTGATAAAATGTTGGCCGTCATTTGTGGTGCAGTTACTAAATCTTATACTGAAGCTATGGGATGTGTTTCAGAATATAAACGTTTCTTAGAAAAAGGTCAAATTCCTAGTAAAGATATATTACGTACCGTTTTTACCACTGATTTTATATATGAAGGGGTTCGTTATAGGTTTACTGCTACCAGATCTGCTCCACATTCTTTTACATTATATTTAAATGGATCAAAATCTCAAGTTTCTGTTAGAGCTCTTTCTGATGGTGGATTGTTAGTTTTATTGGATGGAAAGAGTCATACTTGTTATTTCCGTGATGATGTTCAAGGAATGAGAATGATGATTGATGGTAAAACTTGTTTACTTGAACATGAAAATGATCCAACACAACTTCGTTCTCCTTCACCGGGAAAACTTGTTAGATTTTTAGTTGAATCCGGTGATCATGTAAATAAAGGTGATTCTTTTGCTGAAATTGAGGTACGACTTTAATTTAATAATTTATAAAAAAAATTTCCATTTAAATCTAATTTATTTTATTTATTTTGAGGAAATTCCATTTAAATTTAATTTAATTTATATATATATTTATTTATAGGTGATGAAAATGTATATGCCACTTATTGCATCAGAAGATGGTATAGTTCAATTCATAAAGCAACCAAATTCAACACTTGAGGCTGGTGACATTATTGGTATTCTCACTCTTGATGATCCCAGTCGAGTTCGTCACGCGTTACCGTTTGAGGGACAAATCCCTGCAATGAATCCTCCTGTTATAATTGGTGATAAAGCTCATCAGAGATATCGTGAAGTAATTCATATTCTTGAATGTATACTGGATGGTTATGATAATCAAGCTATGTTACAGAGTAGCGTTAAAGAATTGATTGAACTTTTAAGAAATTCTGATCTTCCTTATTTAGAAGCTCATGAAGTATTATCAACACTTTCTGGAAGAATTCCATCCAAACTTGATTCAGCTATACAAAGTGTTTCTAATGAAGTATATAATCAAGGATTAGAATTTCCTGCCAAAAGATTAAAAGATATGATCGATAATTATTCTCGTGATTTCGTCAATCCTTCGGATCTTTTAAGTTTTAAATCTGCTATCGCTCCTTTGAATGAAATTCTTGATAGATATGTCTCTGGTTTAAAATATAGGAAATGGAATGATATTATTTATTTTTTGAACAAATATCATGATGTTGAAGTTTTATTCTCGAATTCTGCTAAACGTGAAGAAGAAGTTATTCATTCTTTACGTGACAAATATAAGGATGATTTGGATAAGGTTATTAATATCATTTTATCACATTCAAAGGTTGGAGCAAAGAATAATTTGATATTACATCTTTTGGATCAAATTAAACCCGTAAATGTTGGACAAGCTCTTGATAAATTCTTTTCACCTGTTTTGAAAAAATTGGCTGAACTCGGAGGACGATATACTACCAAAGTTTCATTAAAAGCACGTGAATTGCTGATTCATTGTCATTTACCTTCTTATGAAGAAAGATATACTCAAATGGAACAAATATTGAAAGCTGCTGTTATTGAGAGTCATTATGGTGATGATGGTTATGATTATCGAAACCCGAGTTATGATTCACTTAAAGAATTAATTGATACAAGATTTTCAGTTTTTGATGTTCTTCCGAATTTTTTTTATCATCAAGATACTTGGATTGGACTTGCTGCATTGGAAGTTTATGCTAGACGTGCTTATCGTGCTTATCAACTTGTGGACGTTGAATATCATACAGATAAAGTTCCATTTATGGTATCTTGGAATTTTTTACTTCATAGTACTACCCCTGTTACACCTGGCACACAATCAGCACCTTTTAGCATGAGACGTTCTGGTTCAATATCGGATTTAAGTTATATGATTCCAAAAACTGAAAATGAACCTTCACGTGTTGGAGCAATGATTTCTTGTACTTCAAACGAAGAAATTGAAGAAAATTTACCACGACTTTTAGCACTTTTCCCAAAATTACAAAATAATCGAGGATGGAAATCTCAAGATTCTTCTGATAAGAATAATGTAAATAATATTCTTAACATTGCTTTAAGATTAGGAGATGATGCTATAGAGGATGAAACTTTAAAACAACAGCTTAAACCACTTATACAACGACATTCTTTTGAATTACGTGAACATGGAATAAGACGAGTTACTATTGTATTATTCCGTAAAGGTCAATACCCAGGATATTTCACTTTCAGAGAGGCTACAGGTTACACTGAAGATCAAACAATTCGTCATATTGAACCGGCTATGGCTTATCAACTTGAACTTACTAGGTTATCGAATTTTGATATTACTCCTTGTTTCACTGATAATCGACAAATTCACGTTTATTATGCTATTGGTAAAGAGAATACTTCAGATTGTAGATTCTTTATTCGAGCTTTAGTTCGTCCTGGTCGATTACGAAATAGTGTACGTACTGCAGATTATTTAATTTCTGAATCCGACAGATTATTAAATGAAATTTTGGATTCCCTCGAGATTGTTAGTTCAGAGCATAAGAATTCAGATTGTAATCATTTATTTATAAATTTCATTCCTATATTTGTATTGGAACCAAGACAAATTGAAGAAGCTGTTAAAGGATTTATAGACAGACATGGAAAAAGATTATGGAGGCTACGTGTAACCGGAGCGGAAGTCCGATTTAAGGTTGAAGATCCTACATTAGGAACACATTATTCTTTACGTGTCATCATTAATAACGTTTCTGGATATGTTGTTAAGGTAGAGACTTATCAAGAGGTGAAAACGGAACGTGACAATTGGATCCTTAAATCTATCGGTAGAGATGGCTCAATGCACTTACAACCAACTCATACACCTTATCCAACAAAAGAATGGCTTCAACCAAGACGTTATAAAGCTCATTTAATGGGAACTACTTACGTTTATGATTTCCCTGAATTATTCCGCCAAGCTATTAGGACACAATGGAATCGCGCCTCACATTATAATCCACATCTTAAATGTCCTAGTGATGTTCTGGAAGCAAAAGAACTTGTTCTTGATGAGAATGATAAGTTACAAGGAGTAGAAAGAGCACCAGGAACGAATTCATGCGGTATGGTTGCATGGATCTTTACGCTCTTCACACCACAATATCCTAAAGGTAGAAAGATTGTTGTTATCGCAAATGATATTACATATCAGATTGGTTCTTTTGGACCTAGTGAGGATCAATACTTTTACAAAGCAACTGAATTAGCAAGACAATTAGGAATACCAAGAGTTTATCTGGCTGCTAATTCTGGTGCAAGAATTGGATTGGCAGAAGAAGTTATGAATCATTTTAACGTCGCATGGGTAGATAAAGAAAATCCAAGTAAAGGTGTAAAATATCTTTATCTTGATTCAAATACTTATAAACAATTACAACAAAATGAAAGAAAATCCGTTATTGCGGAAGAAATTGTTGAAGGTGAAGAAAAACGATATAAAATCACTGATATTATTGGAACAAAGGATGGACTTGGCGTTGAATGTTTGAAAGGTTCAGGATTAATTGCTGGAGCGACATCACGTGCATACGAAGATATCTTTACAATAACTTTAGTCACATGTCGTTCAGTTGGTGTGTATTCATTATGATATAAAGTATAAATTTAAGAAATTTATTTTATTATTTATTAACTGTGATTTTTTCCCTTTTTTTTAATTTAGGTATTGGAGCATATTTAGTAAGATTGGGACAACGTACAATTCAAAATGAAGGTCAACCTATTATATTAACTGGAGCACAAGCATTGAATAAAGTATTAGGAAGGGAAGTTTATACGGGAAATATACAGCTTGGAGGTACACAAATTATGTTCAAGAATGGAGTTTCACATTTAACTGCACAAAATGATTTGGAAGGCATTACAAAGATAATACAATGGCTCTCTTATGTTCCATCCGTTCGAAATTCACCCGTACCAATATTTACAAATTCAGATAGTTGGGATAGGGATGTTAATTATATGCCACCTAAAGGAATCTATGATCCAAGATGGTTAATTGCAGGAAAATATGAGGTTGAAAGAGATCCTAATAGTTGGATTAGTGGTTTCTTCGATAAAGGATCATTTGTTGAAACATTAGGTGGTTGGGCAAGAACTGTAGTAGTTGGAAGAGCACGTCTTGGTGGGATACCTATGGGTGTGATAGCAGTTGAAACTCGTACCGTTGAATGTGTAGTTCCAGCTGATCCAGCTGATGCAGAATCTCATCAACAAGTGATGATGGAAGCCGGACAAGTTTGGTATCCTAATTCAGCTTATAAGACAGCTCAAGCAATTAATGATTTTAATAAAGGGGAACAATTACCTTTAATAATTTTTGCTAATTGGCGTGGATTTTCAGGTGGTCAACGAGATATGTTTCAAGAAATTTTAAAATATGGTTCTTATATAGTTGATGCACTTTCTGCTTATAAACAACCAGTATTTGTATATATTGTTCCTAATGGAGAACTTCGTGGTGGAGCATGGGTTGTAATTGATCCTAGTATCAATAATGATATGATGGAAATGTATGCGGATACAAAATCAAGAGCTGGTGTACTTGAACCTGAAGGTATAGTAGAAATTAAATTTAGAAAACCACAATTACTTTCAATGATGGAAAGATTGGATGAATCATATCGTAAACTTAAGAAATCATTAGATGATCCTACAATATCTGAAGTTCAAAAACAAGAAATCAAAATTCATTTAGATGCTAGAGAACAAGAATTATTACCAGTATATTCACAAATAGCCCTACAATTCGCAGATTTACATGATACACCAGGGAGAATGAAATATAAAAAGACCATAAGAAAATCTTTAGAATGGAAAGATTCCAGAAGATTCTTTTATTGGAGAGTTAAAAGAAGATTACATGAAGAATATATGTTTAGAAAATTAATTGAAGCAAATAATAAATTGGATAGAAATGAAATGAAACAATATTTAATTAATTGGTTTAAAGAAGATAATGAAATTGAAAATGATGATGAAATTGATTGGGAAGAATCTGATGAAGAAATTGTAAAATGGTTTGAAAAAATATTAAATGATGATGAGAAAAACGATAATAATAATAATACAATTCCAAAAATAACAATTAAAGAAAGAATTGAAAAAGTCAAAAATGAAGCTATAATACAAAATATTTTAGATATAAGTAAAACTAATTTAAAAGCTGTACTTCAAGGAGTTGAAAAATTATTTGAAAAATTAAATACGGAGGAAAAGAATGATTTAATAAGTAAGTTAATAATAAATCGTGAAGAATGAATGATGAAAAAAAAATATAATATCGAATTTAGAATATATAAAAAAATAGAATTTAGATGATTAGATGTTTGTAAAATATTTAAATATTGTATTTTTTTTATAAAAACAAATTTCATTAATTATCATTAAATAAATTATTTATATATTTAAAATTTTGCTCGAATTATTTTTAAAATATATTTTCATTATTTGATATTGAATAAAAAATAAAATTGTGCTAACTAATTAATTACCTTCATTTTTGATAACCGCTTTTTGTGAAAGATTGGCTTAAAAGTATGGTAGGGTAGTAATGTTAGAATAGACTTGCCTTTGGAATATCTTAATAATTTTTATGTCATTGAAAGTGTATCAAATTTAGAACCATTTTTCGGATAAAATTTTCCTGTCCGATGTCTTCGAAGTAGAATTGCATTATATCCATTGGAGATGAATGTGGAAATTCATTAAACATATGTTTCATTTTCTCTCGCTGACTTGCTACATAAATTTTATGAATAAATTTATTTTCTTCCTTATTATAAAAAAAAATCAAATTCAAAATTTTGAATCATTCATTTGATCTTTTTTATTCAAATTACGTTACCAATTTTGAAACTATATTTAGTAGAATACTTCCGATATGGCACACTTAATTTATTACAAAGTTGCTATTTATCATCTTGAAGCAATCGATTATTTTCCACTTGTACACTATTAAGAAAAATTCAAAAGTTTGAATACTCGAATGCTGCGAAATGGAAACCTAATCGCCATTGTATGACAAGTAAATAATTTTCATAAAACAATTCTTTAATACTCCTATTAATGGAGTTAATAAATATGAATATAAATTAAATAAACGAAATTGATATCAAATTTCTCCTCTGTGACGCGTTTATATACGTCACGAAAAATACGCCATGCACGTCACATGTGCCGTTACACAACAAGTTAACGATAATTGAAAAAGAGTTTATTGATTTAACGAGATCAGTAGTAGATCAATTAGATCAGTAACCGGATAAATAAAATTATGAAATTTCTGTTTATTACTGTACCAGTTACTGTTATTATTTAATATAATTCAAGGTTCTTTGATTTAGAAGAATAATTTACATTTTTTATTCGTTAATTTTACCCAATAAATATTTATTGTTCAAAAAAAATATAAATTAATAATAATAATAATATACAAAGTTTATCTTGTTAAGATAATGAAATTTTTTTTTTTTTTTAAAAAAAAAAAAAAAATAAAAATCATGCTTTGAAAATTTAGAGTTTTGCTATTACTTTATATACTTCATAATCATCTAATTGTTGTCCATCAATTTTTAATTCTTTATCGTAAAATTGCTTATCATAATAAATTGGTGTTTTTTGATTAGTAATTTTAAGATCACAGAAATTTGGTCCCGAATCTTTTTTATGGCGTAATGCATTATATTGATCATTTACTCGGCTAATTTTAGAATTTTCCAATTTCTCATTATCAAATTTAAATATGAAGGCATGTTTAGATTGAATTGGATAAGTGGAACTAGTATTGCGACCAGCAATCTTCCATTTTTCAGGATTGTATCCACCAATAATTTCTCCAGTATCCTTAAGTCTTGCAACTGTCAAAGTTTTTGCCACATTATCACATTTCTCATGAAAAGCTGCATAAGAAAAATTATCAGCAGAACCTCGGTACAACAATTTAAAAATATAAGGATTGTAATCCGGTTTAAATGTCTTTTTATCAATCCAACTCGAAATAAGATTTGAATAATTGTTTTCGTAAATAATAAGATCTGAATTTTTTGTTCTCTCCTTTGTTGTTATATGTAAGGAAGAGGTAGTTAAAACTGGTGTTGCCGGGGTAGATTGCGAACTATTACCCGTCAAATAAGATTGCATAAGATTTTCATAGGTATCAGCATCAAACAACCATTTATATGGTCTAACATGTTGGTAAAAAAGATCTCCTGGTATCCATTTGAATCTTATTAAAGGAATTAAATCAACCACAATAACTTTCAATTTATTTATTTCTTCCTTGGACCATGTTGAGACTGGTTCTCTACTAATAGTTGAATCTTGTGCAATACCCCATCTAATTACCAAATTCCAAAGGTCAATTTCATCTGCAATTAAATCATCTCTCGACAAGAAAGAGAGTAAAACTCTCTTATCAATTGATCCTACATCGTCTGATTTGAGTATGGTATCCGGATCCTGGGTAAGCTGATCAAGGCAGTAGCTTCGAATCTCATTAAATGCTTCACGTTTGGAGGAAAACTTTTCGAGCGCAATTAAGTTGTCTCGAATCCATTCGCGATGATTTTCAAGGAAGTATAATTGTAAAGGTTCGCTGAACCCTTGGATGCCTAACTCCTCACTGGTTTCAAGAAGATCCAAAAATTCGCCTGAGGTCAATTCATCAACTTTAGCAATTCCAACAGCTCCACCATATATATACCTAAATTAAATATAATCAATTAGTAATTTAATTTTAACTTATTATACAAAAATCTAAGGTACTTACCCTAAAATAATTTTAAAAATTTTAGAGGAGATGTTATCTTTTTTGAAAATGGTGATACCATCATCTCCTTCAGCGTTATCAGTATGACTCGTAAAAAAAGAATAAATATAAGATACAGTTGAATCATCGGTCTTTTCAGGCTTAACCGTATCTTTGGATAATGCCAAATTAAAATAAGATGATCTAGCTCGAAGAATAGAAGAATGTGCATTAAATTCTTCGATTTCTGGTTCCTTTCCAATCTCGATTTTAACATCACATCCCTCCGATTTATTTAAAAAGTTAATTAAATCTTCCGAGAGTTTATAAAGAGATTTTATTACAATATCATCTCTAGTGAAATCTAACGATTTTAAGTCTGACATTGAAGTTGCTGAAGTGGCATCATCAGCGATATTCTGTCCTTTTGATGATGCTGATACCGATCCTGGAGGTTTCGATGATGCCGATACCGTCGATCCTGATGGTGTATGTTTACCTTTCACCGATCCTGCTTTTGATCCTGCTTTTGATCCTGCTTTCGATCCTGCTTTCGATCCTGTCGATGTCGGAATTACTGGAGGATTGCTTGCATACAATTTTTTCTTTGCAGCATAAATGCATAACTGAAAAAAGAACATTTGACATGATTATTAGTCTCAAATGTAATCAAAAGTTCCTAATTAAATTAAAAATAAAAACAGAGATTTTGTTTTACCTCATCAAAGAGAATATACCCCCCATGATTTATATCGATCTCATCGAACGCCTTCTTAAGCTCCGTAGGCGTTTGGTTTTCTTCTACCCCAATAAGTTTATGTCCTTTCTTAAACTCGGCGAAACTAATACGGTTATCATTGTTTGTATCAAGTTTCTTAAACATATTGTATAAGTCATTGTAGTAATAAAGTAATTCTATGAGGCGGCTAAATTCGTTGATGTCGATAAAACCATCCTAATGGAAAATTTAATGATATTTGAATATTAAGAATATAAGGTTTCAACATATCAGAATAAGAGCTATTTTTGCAAGACAAACCTTTGAAATATCAGCAGCCTTGTACGCCCGTTGGAGAACAGGCTTTTTTTTTGCAAATTGTGGGTAGAGCTCTAGGACAGCTCTATCAATTTCGGCAAGAGACAAAATACCATTTCCGTTAAAATCAAAACTGTCAAAAACCTATCGCAAAAATTAACAAAGATTAAAAAGAAGAAAAAAAAATAAACAAATAAAAAAAAAAAAGGTTGCTGACTACCGTACCTTCTTAATTTGAGATTCTTCAATTTTTTTTGCGGCCATTGTTTGTATTTGAAAGGAATTTGTCTAGCTCGCTGAAATTATAAAGGTATTTATATATGTATCAGGATCTTCCAGATTTGCTTATCTTTGTGTTCAAAAAATAAAAACAAAATCTTAAATTTAGGAATACGGCTTGTAAATTTTTTTTAACCCCATAATTTCGGCGACAAAATTACTTTTTATATTGTGATCAATAACAAAAATGGGAATGTTGTGTACAATATGTGTAGCTTGGCATTTGTATTGTATTGATTGTTTCCTAATCCGGGGATCCCGAAAATAATTAACCCAGAAATAAACCGAGTAAGTTCGGTCAACCCGGTATCCGGATAGCAAACAAAATTACTGACGAAACTGAAATTTTTTGATCAAGTACATCGAATAGATATCGAGTACAAATAATTCTCATTATATCCATATATGAATAAGTATTTGGCATACCAAGGTTATGTTTAATTTTACAATATTTATATTATATTATATTATATTATTTTAAGACAACGAAACGTTTTTAAAAATAGGAGTTATTTCAGCAACTGAATACATTTATTATACAAAAGAAGTAAAATGGTCAATATTAGAACAATGTATAATGAATTTATTCTTGTTTTCCATGCAGGGTCTGCAGGAATCGATGACGAAGTTACGCTGAAAAGTATTATTAAGGTTTATTGATTGGTGATACTTAATTGATGATAAGATGTGAGAAATGTAAAACAACATATAAACTTATTGGACCAAAATAATTAATAATATAATACATAATATTCTAGTTAAAACAATAGATAACAACGTTTCTCAAAATTATTGGCGTTTGTGAAATTCGAAAAGGAATAGTTTTGAAGTACGTCTCAACAGTTGCGGCCGAATTATACTCTATATGTACTAATTTGTATGTATCATTTGTTTCATTTAATTTTTCCAAATGGAATTAAATTTATCTTGTAAGAAAATGACTTATACGAAAATGGCTTGACACTTGACAAAGAAATATTCTTGAGATCGAATCACCAGAATTTAATATCAATTTTGATTTTTTCCCCGGTTATTATTTACTCAATATTTGTTTTGAATATTCTTTATTATTTATTCTATTAAAGTTATCATTAACTTAATTTATCCATTTAAAATTATATTCCAAGGATGTTAAAATATAAAATAGTTAAAAACCTTGGGAGAAAAATTTACGAAAGAACTTTATGTAATTGATCATGAGGAATTGAAATTTTAACATAAATGATGCTTTAGGTAACAACGACGAGAACGAATAATAAGAAACTCTTCCAAATGGAAAATAATTTTACCGTCCATTTTTTATTTTGAATGAGATTTTGTTCATTTTTCATATGAAGACAATCAGAATAAATTTAGTATATCAATAATTATTGTTTTATTTATCTTATCACCCCATTGAACTTTATCATCACGAAATCTTTTTTTTCAATTCGTGAAATCATTTGTCCATATTTAAAATTGTTCCTGAGTCATTAACTAAAATAATAAATGCGAAACTTTTTTTTCGCTCGATTAACCATAAATAGGTTGTATTAATATACATAGTCGGTTAGTTAACTATTTTTGGTGTTACAAATATTTTGAATCACCTTTGAAAATTCTTAATAAACTGTAGTTTTTAATTGGTACACCTAAAAGATAAACCTGTTGATTTGCTTTTTAATCCAGAATTTTGGTCAATCTCATCTATTTGAACATCATCTTTTATTTGGCAATTGATTTTTCAATTTTTGCGACTATTGGCTTTTCACATGAAACTAAAATTCTCATTCTCAATTATGAAGGCACCGTAAAATATGCAATCTAATTACGGAAAGTGGTACATATTCATATTATAGGCCAGAATTTAAAATTGTAGTTTGCTAATCCGAATATTCATTCTATAGTAAGATGATAACTTAAAATTATGCCAATCCGATTAATTTGGCAACCTTAAGGTTCCACAACTTAACATATTTAATTATAGAAACTTCTTTTTTTCAGAATGCGCATTTTTTTCTAATTGAGACCTTTTTTTTTATTCGAATAGAATTAGTTAATGTTAGAAAAGTAACATGAGTAGAAAACAGATTATCTCTCTAATAAAAGATGGAAAATCAATAGCAATAAAATTATCATTAATAATTTTAACAAATATATTAATGAAAATGAATTCACTAAGATTTGTACAGTAAATTGGATTGATGAAAGTTATAATTAATGAGATTTCTAAAGAAATAATTAAGTATTAGAGGACGCGATGTACAGTAATACTCTAAAGGTTAGAAATGGTTTGATTGGAGTTGAAAGTATTTGAAAAGTTTAATATACTAATAAATATACTATATGTAACAAATATGGAGTGAGTAAAATGCTATGATACAAAATATCTATCAGTTGGTTGCAACAAAATCACAATAAACTTATATAAAAGAAAGAATACAAATTGCTTATTATATAATAAATGCAACTTTGTATAATTATAATTAATGATCTTGGATTTGTGATTGTATACAGTAAATAGCACACATGAAAATATAGCATCGAGATTATTGCTGGAAAGTGACTATCTTTGTATCTGATACTTATTGATATGCTTTTGTGGAAAATTTACTTGGACAATCATCTTTACTGATTTTTGACCTTGAACATTACTATGATTAATTGGGATCGATGTAGTGCTCCTACCGAATCAAATATATTCGACTGACCCGAATAATTGAATAAGACGTCAAGTTCCGTAAATATTCGGATCACATCTCGATTTGACCCGAGTATAATTTAACTCGTATAAAAGAGTCAAACTCGAATTTAATACTTTATATTTCAAGCACGTGTATTCACTAATTGTATTTGTTTTCTCTTAGTTACCACTTTGAAATATCAAATAGGAGTGAAAAAAAAGGTGTTTTGTATAGCAAGATAATCAAAGATGAAACCTGGATTAAGGAAATGTAGACCCGATTTGTCGGATCAGGTCATGTGGATCACGGATCAATAATGAAATGGATGAAATTAAAGTTGTAATAAATCAATAAATTTAACCTTATCATGATCAGACAGTAAACATTTATTTGTTTAATAGAAAGTTTTAATTGTATTAATTTTTTCTCGAGAGAGGTGTTATATAATAGTTGCCATATATAAAATTCAAAAATATATTTTAACTTTTTCTTTGAATTTTTAAGTAAAGTTGTAGAGCAGACAAAAATACGTATATTGCATGTACTTTAAAAGCTTTATGATAAGTGCATAAAGTTTGCGCCATGGTTTAATATATTTCAACAAAATTATATCACGTGATCATAAATGATTATCGACCAATTTAGCGGGTGCACTAACTAATGTCATAAAGTACAGAAAATAATCGTAATTCTTAATAAAAATTGAGGCATTGAGGTATTGCTTACCGGAATTACAACCAAGTAATCAGAAATTTTAAGTTTTCTAATAGATATATTTATTAATTTATCAAAATATTCATTATAATTATCTTTTCAAAATCAATTGAGTGGTCATTATTAATTTTTATAACGACATGTATATATAAATATTTTAAAGAAAATAATAGATTTATAGGAAAATCAACCAAAAATTGTTGGATTGTAAACGCCAATACTTCAGCAGGTCTAAATTCATGTTTAGTTAAACAAAAATCTACTAAACATGTCCATCTACTGTATTCACAAGTCACATTTAATAATAGGTACCAAATTCTTGAGAGCAATTTTTAATTTATTTTTCACTGCAAAAAAGAAATTTAGCACAAGTAATATTGAAGATGTCTAATAACTACATCCACATTCTACTCTATCTTACTGGCGAAGATTTAGTGCTCCTTGTATCTCTTTCCATTCGTATAATTGGCCTTTTTCACGCTTCCTATAACGGAACTAAAATATACTATTCTAAACGAAATAAATAACATTAAAATCGTATTAAATAAGATAAAGTAAGGTAAAATTTGCATAATAAATATTTTACAATGATATGAATGTTAAAAGAGTAATAATTATTTATACTATTACAATCTAACCTCGATATACCGATATTTAATATACCAATATAACTATTGAAAACATGATATACCAATATAATTTTATTTATCACTATATGTGAGGACATATAAAATATCGGTATAACCCGATACAACGATATTTTTTAAAAAATTTCATATGTCCCGACATATTGTTATATAAAATTATGATTTACTAGTATGCTTCAAATCTTCTACACTTTTTTTTCGAATTATATCACACCATATTTTTTCATGACTTTAATATTTATGTCTATTTTTATTAAATTTTATTTATCAAGATATTACATATTTGAGAATTATAATCATTTTCAATTAATTGTTTTGTTTTTAAAAAAAAACGAAAACGATAAATAATAAGCATGAGATTCAAAATTAAATAACTCAATATGAACGTTGATTAAAATTATAGAGTTAAAAAATTTATTACCATAACCAGCATAAGATCTAAATATTAAAATTATTCAATTGAATGTGACAACAACTGCTCTGACATGATACTATAGAATAGAATATATTTTATAAAAGGAACGAAGTCCCAGCACCTTTATTATACTAGTATAAACCCATCTGTCTAGTTCGGCATACAGTACATAACATAAATTTTGAAAAATTTTTCTATTAAAGCTAAGGTTATTATAACGATACCCTATAAAAAAGAATGTCCGGAAATTATCATTGAATATGTTCGAGTGTGACCAGAAAATGCCCATACGTCCAGAAAACGTCCGAAAAATTACAATATTCCGGACGTTGAGATATTGCAATCTTCTAGAAAACATCCAGAAAATGTCTAGGCGAGTTAATGTCAGTATCGGAGTATTGCAATTTTCTGGACATTTCCTGACGTGTGGGACATTTTTGTTGGCAATTTCCGGACATTCTTTCTGAGTTGATAAAATTAAAACAACGCATTCCGTCATCTGCTTACAGTATTCTCATGCATATTATCTTCATGATAGCAGGATGGTAGACATTTCCTACAGTCTAAACTCAAAATTCAAAGCTAATAATTACTGTGTCATTTCACTTCTTCATGCTGCTTTCACTTTTTTTTTCTTTTTTTTTGCATCCTCATAATCTTCTGAATTTCGTTTTTTCTCAAGATATGATCATCTTGTCATCATCAATCTCAAGCTCTTTATTATTTAAGCTAATAAAAATATTTTCGAATCTATACTACAATAATCATGTAAATAATAAAAAAAACCAATAATTTTCAATTTTATACCGCAGTGTTATTAACATCCTTGATATAGGAATTGTTATCTATAACATATTTCGTAGTACACAATGAAATTTGATATAACGGAACCATCCGTTCCATTAATAAAAATTTTAAAAATTCCATTATATCAAGAGTTCCAGTATATTGAGAATATATTTATTATAGATTATTATAATAACACTAAAATCGAGGTTCCGTTATATCGAATTTCACTGTGTAATATGCATTATAAAAAATGTATTTTAATTACGCTTATTGAATAAAAACATCTCTTTTGCCAGAATATATCAACATCTTTGAAATATTTGTGATGTCTCTGGAATACATATGGTGCTTTAAAATGTGATAAGAACAATAATGGGCAATTTTGACCATAAATTGTACGAATCACTCGTGGTTGTATGGGTAAGGTCGTTACGGCTTCAATATGCAGTAGCCATCTCACAGAATTTTCACCAATACAAAAACGAAAGACGTTCTTCGATCAATTTCAGCTCACAGGGTTCCTTTCGAAAAGAGAAGGCAAATTCGCTTGCTTCAATCGGTGTTAATAAAAATCTGGGCCTTGATCACTTGGTAGATAGTTGTCTGTCAATTTTATAATCAATACTTAATGTTTAATCGATCATACGTAATCGCTTTAAATAAGCTAATATTGCGGATGGGCGTAGTAAATCCGGCCCGCACTATGATAATTTTTGCGTTGATCGATTCATGCTTGACTAAACTTAAATTCACTATTTATAATAAAATTTTTTCCTTTTTTGACAAATTTACGAAATTATTCATGATTTCTCAATTTACTCATCATGGTATAAACAACCATGCATGAAACGGTTCGTTCCCATTTATGTATATAAAATTCTCGACCCCTTAATAGTCGTACCAAATAAATTATATTAACTAATGTGGTAAATTACGTTACACAGTTAATTTCGGAGTTAAATATTTTAAATTTTTTTTTCTTCATTTCCATAATGGATGGGCATACTCAAAAAAAAAATATTTTTGTTGCAATCAATAGAGCATATGCGTTAACAGATTATAAAAATCAAGGAAATTTTGAACAACATCAATTTAGAAAACAAACCATTCTTGCCGATAAGTTTCTTACAGAAGATGAAAAATTAGAAGCAATAAATATATTAAATAAGAATTTTGACGAGTTTAAAATTCTTGATAATGAAGGAACAAAAAGAATTTGTGAAAATTGCAAAGAAGAATGTTTAGCTATATTATACTGTGAACATTGTATTCGAAATTATTTAAAAGCAAATTTTTCAAACTGGACATCAGAGAATGAAGACATTAATAATTTAATACAAAAATGTCAAAATGAAACAATTTCTCCGGATAAGATAGTAGAATGGATCCCATACAATAATTTACAAAATATTAAATATTTAACTAAAGGTGGATGCTCTGAAATTTATACAGCAATTTGGATTGATGGACGTTATGAAGAATGGGATTCGAAAGAAAAACAATTAAAAAGAATTGGAGAACATGAGGTAATACTAAAGAATTTAGAAAATATTGAAAGTGCCAATAGAAGTTGGTTTGAGGAGGTAATATAATTATTTAAAAATTTTAAAATTTACAATTTATTTTTATATAAAAAAAAAATTTATAACAAATATTAAAAAAGTTTTTTTTTATAGAGTGAATCCCATTTAGCTATCAATAACAAATATGGATCAATAGTGCAATGTTATGGTTTAACAAAAAATCCATCAGATGGAAATTATATGCTTGTAATGAATAAAATGAGTATAAATTTAAGAAATTATTTGCAACAAAATCATTATAAACTTACGTGGAAAGGAAGAATTAAAATTATTGATGATATAGTTTTTGCACTTTCCTATATTCATGAAGAGAAGGCAATTCATAGAGATTTGCATTCTGGAAATATATTATTTGATAAAATTAGTCAAATATTTTATATAAGTGATTTTGGAATTTGTGGACCAGCTGATAAACCGATAAATAGTACTTATGGAAATCTTCCTTACATAGCACCTGAAGTTATTGCTGGAAAAGAAACTACTTTTGCATCTGATATTTATAGCATTGGTATGCTTATGTGGGAGGTTTCATCTGGACAACCACCTTTTATTAATTTTAATCATGATTATTATCTCGCATTGAAAATAATAAATGGAATGAGACCAAAAATAGTACCAGGAACTCCTTTAGAATACGAAAAATTAATGAAACTATGTTGGGATGCTGATCCAAACGAAAGACCTGATATTTTTTATCTTGATGATAAAATTTGTGAGATCAATAAATTATATTATCAAAATAATGATCAAGAACCAGCATTAAATATAGATTCAAATATAAATGATACAAATTTTAATGCGATCTCTATTAATTCAAGTTTTAGTAGAGTGTATTCTTTTGCAATATTACCAGTACCAAGAAATGCCACCAAAGGTAAATTGTTTTATTGTATTTATCATTAATTTTTTCATTTAGTATAATCATATTAAAACTTATTATTTGTGAATTAACAGAAGAACAAAAAGGTAATAGTTTAATATATAATAATAATAATAATAACCACTATTGTACTGTCTGATCGTTCAAGTTTTTGATCGCAAAAATACATTAGTATTTATCATATGATAAGATAAATTAATTTATCTTTTAATCTTATCATTTTTAAAGCTTATCATTCTATACAGCATGATTTAAGTATTCCAGACAGTAGTAAGTAAGTATTTATTTAAAATGTAGGGTTAATTTATATATTTTAAATAATTTATTAATTTTTAAAAATTGAAGATATTACATCTGGATCTGGATATCAAAATGAGCGGAATGATTCTATTGGTAAGAAATTTTATTATTATAATTTATTAATTTATATATTATAATGAAGTGAAGGATTAAATTTAAAAAACAGAAAATGAAAATTTCAAGGATGTACAATTGAATAATGATGAAGGTAATGGTAATAATCAGTATCTAACCATATAGTTTGATAAATTTATAAGTTTATTCAGATATATATCTAAATTTTTTTTGTTTTAGATATGCTTGTTGATAATGAAGTTAGAATCCAATACTTTCAAAGAAGTTATGTTACAGATGATGGTAGGAAAAAAATATTTTTATTTCATTTTTTTTAATTCAGATATTAAAAATATAATTAAAAATATAGACGATGATATGTATAATAATCCAAATTTACATTCAGAAGAACAAGATGATTTAGAAATTTGAAGGTAAATTATTTATATTTAAAATATTCGAGTTTAATTTGTAATATTTTATTTAAATCCATTTAAGTTGGAATTTTTGCTTTTTTTTTTGACAGGCCAATTCATTAATTTTAGAATTAGATGATTACGGATTGCTTTTTTTTTTTATTTAGATTATTAAACATTAAGATTAATATACCATAATTTGTAATTTAATTTAATTAATTCCTTTTATAATTTCTATTGTTAGTGAAGTTTAGAGTAATGAATGATTTAAATTTTAATAATTTCACTGTGTTTTAATAAAGTCATAATTCAAGAAATATTTAATTACTGTTATCTGTCGCATAAATTTAGTCACCTTCAAAACGTAGAAATTCTTAGTACTTGTTGTAGCACGATAATTTCAAATACAGTATATTCAAACAATCTTTTATTAGTATATCAAACATTAAAATTAGTATAAATTATTCTCTAACTAAATTATTATGAATAATTTCAGACGTTTATTATTGGATTTAGTTGACAATTAAAAATAAAAAAAAATTTTTAATTAATTAAGAATATTTGAGTAAAATTCGTATAAATGATCTTTATTGGTCATCGTGCCGATCATAATTTCCTGCAAATTAATTTAGAGCAACCAAGAAAAAAAAAGATTTTGATACTATTTTGCATTTTTATTTGTCACACATTCAAGATGTGTCTGATCGACATGCAATTTGGCGCCAAACCCCTTTATTCTTTTTTTTTTTTTTTAAAATTTTAAAATCAAGAAACTTTAAAATAGATAGATATCATGTCATCTCAAAACAACAATACAATAAATGCGACGTGTGAAAAATGTCTTGAACAAACTGGCAATGAATGGTGTAAACCATGTCGAATAAATTATTTTAAAAACAAATTTACAAATTGGACCAGTGGAAACAAAAAAATTGATTATTTCATTCAAGAAGTGCAATTAAATATTAATTGTAATGATATAGTATTTGAATGGATACCATATAATCAGTTTAATGATATGAAAGAAATAGAACAAAATGATTTTGCTACAGTAAACTTAGCAATATGGAATAATGGTTCATTAAGTTATAATCGAAATGAAAAAGAATGGATAAGGGAACCACATAAAAT
Source organism: Glomus cerebriforme (assembly GCA_003550305.1). NCBI lineage: Eukaryota > Fungi > Glomeromycota > Glomeromycetes > Glomerales > Glomeraceae > Glomus > Glomus cerebriforme. The sequence continues at coordinate 7,966 of QKYT01000138.1, read as the reverse complement.
GGTTGCTTTAAAATGTATATATAATTCACAAAACATTACTGATGATTTTTTAAACGAGGTATAAACTTTTTCTTGTACTGTAAGTTGATTCATTTAAATAACCTTTTAATTTTATAATAATTTTTTATTCTTATTCTTGATAGGTTAAAAAGTATTCAACAAATATTTATGAGATTGAAAATAAAATATATGGAATTTCTCAAAATCCGGATACAAAAGATTATATAATAGTTCTTGAAAATGATTATTGTTGGAATTGTGGTGAAAAATATACAGATGCAAATAATGAATGGTGTAAATCATGTCGAAGAAATTATCTGAAAAATAATTTTACAAACTGGACCAGTGGAAATGAAAAAATTGATGATTTCATTCAAAAAATGCAATTAAAAATCAACTTTTCCCCTGATATAGTAATTGAATGGATTACATGTGATCAATTTTATGGAATTAAAGAAATAAGCAAAGGTGATGGTTTTGCAATATATTCAGCAACATGGAAGGATGGTCCTTTATGTTATAATTATGATAAAAAGGAATGGATAAGAAAATCAGAAAAAAGCGTTGCTTTAAAATGTTTTTATAATTCACAAAATATAATTAATGAATTTTTAAATGAAGTATGAAATTTCTTTATTTAATAAATTTTAACATTTCTTTAATATACTATTTAATGATAAAATTTTCATCCTTTAATAGGCTAAAACATATTCAACAAGAATTTATGATGATGATGATAAAATTCTTAAATTATATGGTATATCTCAAAATCCAGATACGAAGGATTATATTATGGTTTTACAAGATGGATATTGTAAAGGATGTGGCGAAAAATGTACCGATAAAGTGTGTAAATCGTGTCAAAAAAATCATTTTAAAGAAAATCTTATGAATTGGACTAGTGGAAATGAAAATATTGATGATTTCATTCAAAAAATGCAGTTAAAAATTAACCATCAATCCGATATTATATTTGAATGGATACCATACAATCAGTTTAATGATATTAAAGAAATAAATAAAAGAGATTTAGTTACAGTATACTCGGCAACATGGAAGGATGGTCCATTGCATTATAGCAATAACGAAAAGAAATGGATAAGAAATGAGTCAGATAAAAATGTTGCTTTAAAATGTTTAAATAATTCACAAAACAACATTAATAAATTTTTAAACGAGGTAGGTTGGATTAGATTATAGGATAATATTTTAAAAAAAATTATCCGGAATGATCACTGATTTTTTTTTTTTTTTGTTATAATAGGTAAAAATATATATTGATAATGACGATGAAGATGATGATGAAGATAGTGAAATGTTGATAGATATTGATATTGATGGTGAGATGTTGACAGATATTGACGATATTGACGATGATGTTGATATGTCGGCAAATATTGATAATGATGGTGATAGCGATGATATTGATGATGATGATGATATTGATGAAGTTAATTATAATGTTTATGATAATGATAATTCTATTAAAATATATGGAATATCTCAAAATCCAAAAACAAAAGATTATGTTATTATTTTACAAGATGTGTATTGTGAAGAATGTGGGGAACAATATGCAAGTATAGAAGATAAATGGTGTAAATCATGTACTATAAATGATTTAAAAAATAATTTCAAAAACTGGACTAGTGGAAATCAAAAAATTGATAATTTAATTCAGGAAATGCAATTAAAAATTAATGATTCATATGATTTAGTATTCGAATGGATCCCGTATGATCAGTTTAATAATATTAAAGAAATAGGCAAAGGTGGTTTTGCTATAATATATTCAGCAATATGGAAGGATGGCCCATTATATTATAATAGTATGAATAAAGATGGATATATAAGAAATCAGAATTTAAAAGTTGCCTTAAAATGTTTAATTGATTCACAAAACATCTCTAAAGAATTTTTAGATGAGGTTTGTAAAAAATTCTTTTTCCTATAAATTAAATTTAAACTTTTTTTAATGAAATAATCTTTTTTTTTTTTTGATTTTAATAGATTAAAGCATATTCAATAGCCAATTCTAATAGAATTCTTAATATATATGGAATATCACAAAATCCAGATACAAAAGATTATATTATGATTCTTGATTATGCGAGTGGTGGGAGTTTTAATGATTGGATGAATAATAATTATAAAAAATGTGATTGGAACGAAAAATTATTATTATTAGCTGATATTTGTGAAGGTCTTGAAGGAATCCATCAAAAACAGATGGTTCATCGTGATTTTCATACAGGAAATATATTATTTAAATTTCAGGATGAGCGGGATATATTTATTTCGGATATGGGACTATGTGGAGAAGTTGATAATATAGATAAAGCAAAAATTTATGGGATTATGCCCTATATAGCTCCTGAAGTATTAAAAGGAAATCCTTATACTGATGCAGCAGATATATATAGTTTTGGTATGATTATGTACTTTGTAGCAACTGGAAAACAGCCATTTGCAAATCGTGCACATGATTATTATTTAGCAATGGATATATTTAAGGGAATTAGACCAGAAATAAATGTTCCAGAGGCACCAGAATGTTATATTGATTTAATGAAAAGATGTTGGAGTTCAAATCAAGACAATAGGCCAAAAATTGCAGAAATTCGAGAATTGATTAATGTATTTGAAAATTCATACAGTCAAGGTTATGAAATGCTAAAACAGAAACATTATAAAATTGAAAAACAATTTAAGGCAGCAGAAGAATATAGAAGAATGCATTTTTCATCAATTGAAAATATCGTCGAATCAAGTTCCCATCCACAAGCCATTTATACATCTCGATTAATTAATCCTTTGATAAAGGATTCCTCTAAATATGAATACGGTAATTTTAAGTGTCTAAGCATCAATTTTGTTTTATTTAAATTGTTATAAATATTTAATCAATCATTTTATTTTCAGTAGAAGAACCATCAAATTATTTTAATATTTCTAAAGATATTGATTTTGATAAATTGGCCAACGCTTTTGAGGAGTTAAATAATCAGAATTATCAAGGTGATTATTTATTCATATTTATCTTTTAATTTTATATGTTAAAAATGATAATTTTTTTATAATAAATTTATTTCATTTCTTAGATGAAGATAATCATTTAGAAGATTAGAAATTCCTTAATATTGATTAAAAATTCTTAAAATTATAGATATATGTATTTACTTTTTATATGAATTTTAATTGAATTATTTAAACAATGACTAAGAGTAGTAAAAATTTCTTATTTTATAATTATATTACAATTAATAAATTTATTACAAATCATATTAATACTTCCATAAAACTATATAAATTAATTGTGCTTATTCTTATATAATAAATGCTGGTAAAAGAATGTTTAGAGAAAATCAATAGATTTAAAAAGAAAGCTTTTTTTTAAATTGTCTGTTTTAAAATAATTTGATGATTAAACTCTGTGGATAAATTTAAGGATGAACAAAGAGATTCAGAATCTTCCACTTTTGCATCAAGTTTGCAAGTTTGCATGATCATGAATTAACACATTAACCTCGTTTCTCAATAATCTTCTCCGTTATTTTTGAAAGGTAGCCTGAAACCCTTTAGTAAAGGTGCAACAGAAAAGATCGAGGCATGTTATGATTTGCTGCTAGTATAAGAAAGGCTCTTCCTAACTTAAACAAGGAATCTACTTTCAAACTGACTATTTGCAACAGCATAGCAGAGAGTAAATTTTTGTACTTGGTAAAAGAGAGAGGGATATTATATATTAATTGAATTATTATCATCATTATCATCAATACATAATCTTTTCAACGACATCATATTTTATAAATATTATCATAAATCATATTTCATGTTTATTTCGAGATCATGAATTATCGTATTTATTATGAGATATCATATACTGTATCATATTTTGTTGAGAGATTAGTATTATTTATTTCATGGGGAGTTGGGAATAATAGGGGTTTTTTCCCGAAGGGCAAAAAACCATGGTATTCCCCTCCCCATGAAATAAATGGGTAATCCCCAGGAGCGTCACTCATTAAATATACACGTGATAAACTATTTTAACTATTAATATTACTTTTAAACATGATTAATATTTTATAATAGCAATTCTGTCTTTAGATAATAAAAACGAAATTATTATTCAAGTATTAATTAAATACAAATTTTATTAACAGTAACTAGCTTAATAGTAAAAAATACAAATTATTACATTATTATATGAAATTTAAACAGTACTTATAAAAATTAGAAATTTCCCGGCTATCAATGAGACCGGGAAATTAAGTGAACGAAGATTCCTGGTCACCTATAAACATAGTTAATCACATGCAATAAATTAGACTGAAGGTAATCAGTGACAAGGGGATTATGAATCATATTTTATTGAGAGGTCATGAATCATATTTATTGAGAGATCATGAATCATATTTATTGAGAGATCATGATATCATATATCATATTCTGTTGAGAAATTATGAATCATATTTTTATTGAATCATATTTTATTAAGAGATCATGAATCATATTTATTGAGAGGTCATAAATCTAATTTATTACGAGATTATGATATCATATTTATTATGTTTATTTCGAGATCATGAATCTTATATCATTAATCATATTTTATTAATTGAGTCTACCAATGTTCGTGTAATCCATTATGTTTATAGATGAATTACCAAAAATTTTAACATTGATTAATAGTAGTAAAAATTATTATAATAAAAATTGAAATCATGATTACATAATGGGTCGTTTGACTTATTTATTTCCGATTAGTTTTTTTATAAAAAAAGTAATAACTCATATTGGGTTAATTACAACATTCAGCAGAAATTATTTTAATATTTATGGGTTGACTAGTTTTTAACCGATCACATCTATGAAAATATAGGGTTAAATGATAAAAATGGCGCTTTTTTGAATACTATAAAGTATAAGCCGAAAGTTATTGATGTTACTTATAGGTTTTATGAAATATGTTGCAAATAATACAAAATCTCAATTAAATAATTAGAAAAGTTATTGCCAATGTCAACAAGTTGCCGAACCAAAATCTGATAATAATCACATGGCTTAGATATTTCCCAGGACTTTATACTGCGTCACAAAAGACTGGTCTAATCCACGCAGGACTGTCCCACATCTTTACTGTTATTGTTCTAAGTAAATTGTCAATTCAACATGTAATTTTATAAGTATAGAAATTAAAAAATTTGACGGTATTTTTAATTTAATCGACCTAGTATAAGTACATTCATAGTATTTAAATTTTGAAACAACTCAATATGGTTCAATCTATTAATTTTCATATTAGTAATATTTTGTGAATTATGTAAATATTTTAAAACAAGTTTTCACAATGTCCATCTTAAAGAATAATATAATCTTTTGTATTTTGATCTTAAGAAATTCTAAATATAATATAATAACAATTTTCAAACTATTAAATCAAACCAAAGATAAATTATTAATTATTTAGACTTTTAAAGCAACTTATTTATTTGAATCTCTAAATATAGTGTAAAAAAAACTTTAATCTCATTAAATTGATTGTACGATATGACGATATTCATTCAAGTATTATATCATTATAATCATTGAATTTTATTAAACCATAAAAATTTTCATTTCCACTTCAATATTCTTTTAAATGATTGTTCGCGTACATGATTTGAACCATCGATGCTTTATACCTTATCGCATTCCTATAATTTCTTGAATTATTTAGTAAATCAAAATGTATCGATTTATAAAAAAAAATAAAATAAAAATAAGTACCTCAGAAGATCCAGCATCATCTAAGTTAAGATCAATGTCAAAGTTATTAAAGTCAACATTATCAAAGTCAATATATAGAATTTTTTTTAGAATCCGCAAAAAACTTTTATATTTGCACGTGACTTTAAATTACAACTGATCGGCACATAAGCCACAATTTTTTTTTTCGTTTAATACTGTATTAGAAAGCTGTACTCAGTCCACATTTTAATTTTTTAAATAAACATTAAAAACAGAATATATCCACGTTGTGGAGCAAAGTATTTCATTGATGAAATAAAAGATTTTGACTTTAACTGAAGGACAAAAATTATTAATTGATAAACAAATATAATTAAAAACAGTAGTATGGTTTAAATTTATACAAGTAGATTATTGAATTTTAATAATTTACCAGAACCAGAAAATGCAGATGATGAGGAAGTAATAATCTCTTATTTTGTAGAATCTATAAAATTTGATTTTACTAAAATTAATATTATTCCTCAAGATAAATTTTAAAAATTAGTAATCCAATTTTTATTTTTTCAAACTAAATTACCAAGATTAACATCAGCGGTTAAAATTATAGTTATATTATCTCAACTTCCTTTTGCAAATAAACACCTGAATAATGGGAGTGCATCATCCGAGTTACAAAATGATATCCACTTATAATCATTAGTAAACCAAAATAATTGTATTTACTTGTCGTGTTCTCCATTTTTCTTTAAAAATATTGTCATTTCACTAAATATATATACAGTATATAATAACATATATATTATAATTTTATTATTCAAATATTTATTCTCGTTGAACAAAAGATAAATGATAACAGTAACTTCACGATCATTAACCATCTCATGAAGTTATTTGTGTTTTGATTTGGTTAATTAAGCCTTTATAAATTAAACTTTAATGTAGATTTTTTATCTTAGACCACATCAGATTTTTTTTATATTTAAATTTTTTATAAGAAATTTTAATTATTCTAAAAGTTTATTATTATATTATTTTAACAAAATTATAAATTTTTTTTTAATCTAATTTATGCACGAATTCCCTTCCTTGACATGCATAAAACATTAACAGGTTTTAAGAAATTATTCTTTACTTTTATATACAATTAAATTTGGTTTCGTAACAGCTTGATCATTGATATATTCATTTCGTTGATTGATAAATAATTTTTTTCACTATTTAATTTCATATAGTTTTCTGAGTGTAAGTAGTACTTAAAATCCTTATTTTAATAATGAAATTTTAAATTATTAATTTTACAGCTAATTGTGACCACCTTGTAATTTTTTTTTTTTT
>QKYT01001375.1:0-13932 GCA_003550305.1 Glomus cerebriforme | reverse complement strand
TGCAAATTTTATTAAGTAAATGTACAGTTTTCGTATTGAACGAACGTGCAAATTTTATTAAGTAAATGTACAGTTAATGTTAAATAAACGTGCAAATTTCATTATGTTTTTATAAGTTTTTAAAATAAGGATGGTTTCATTTTCTGGCACCTTTTCTGCACGTTTTATGCACAGGAAAACATACAGAAAACATAGAAAAATAATAGTGTACGTTTTCTGCATATAATCTCTATGAATATTTTTCATAGGGACTCATTAAGGATAACATAGTTCCTGTGATGATTGACTTAAAAGGGCACAGGATTCGATATGGGGAACAGGCAGGATTATTCAATTATTTATCACATCGCCTTTTTGGAAAAATCATTGATAAATTAGAGATCAATAAATACATGGATTCACTGAAAGATCGTTTATATCTTCTTATAGATGAATTCCAGTGTATTTTCAAATTATTGTGTGAAATCAAAAAAGACCTCGAAGCAAACCTTAGCGATCCTTAGATTTGCTGAGCGATAATAATGAAAACCCACTTGGATCTCCTTTTAGCAAAGCCACCTTCCTCCTGATACCATTCTTCACATTTGAAGAGATAGGCAAACTCTTTCTCTTATATGAAAAGTTTTTTGATGAGAGTATCCCAAAGGATTTGCAGTCCATCATAGCATGCAAATCCTTCGGACATCCAGCATCTTTTATGATTCTATTGAGGCTTTTTCACAATTTTTGGGAGGACTCATCAGCCACATGAAGCCTTATATTAAAAGAGAACCTTGAACATCAATGGGACCCATAAAAAGATTAAGGATTTATTGTGAAATATGGATCAAACTAACTTATCCCATATCCATGGCCTCACAATTAAAGATGAATCTTGGGAAATGGATTTATCTAATCTTAGTGAGATTGACAAATATTTTACTCAATATTGGCATTCTTGTCCCCTTAATCAAAAAGAAATGAGAAGGAGTTTTCACAAACAAAGTTTCTTTCACTAGCAATGTCATTTTTCATGTTATCTTCCAAATGGTCTGCTGCAAAGGAAATTTTTGCCAATACAAAACGTGATAGACCTCTCTTCTTGTTAATACATGCATTACACATTATCACACTGGCAACGATCATAAATGCACAAGTAAGAACCTACATGACCCATCAGAAAAAGCCTTTCAAGTTTTCTGTGCTATAAATGGATTACTACCAGCATCAATGAATTGCTTGTTCAAAGTAAAAATCTGGGCTCATGAAGCTCTTTATTTGATGATAACTAAAGTTAACAAAAATTGGGTAGCAATGAGTTCAAAGCTGAAAAAATTTCTGCAACCAAATTTGAAGATCCAGTAGAACAGACTGAAAGATATGCTGAATACTTTGATATGAGAATTTACTTGGTTAATTTCTACCATGATGGTGATTCAACTCCAACTGCGATTAATATTCAGAAATATCACCTTAGTGAATATTAAGTACAATGTGGAATGCATTAAATTTACTGTTTATATGATTGATAATGAGATATTAATCATCCCATGATTATAAGTAAACATTCTGTTGGCTGTGCTTCTGTATTTCTGTATTTTTCATTTATCTGTAAATTATCTCAGTGTAGAATTTTTATTATTGCATAAATAATATAAATATATCAATTTTTTTTTTATAATGTATGTGGGATAAAATGTTTTATATTTCAATATATATATATATACAGTATACTGTATATATACAAGCAGGAAAGATCAATAATAACTTTTCACCTGTAGCTATGCAGTATAAGTGTATCAATTTTCCAGTTGTCGAAATCATTAATGCTAACTTGCTATTGAAGATTGTAGAATCTTTTTTAGAATATACAGATGATGAGATGAACCATATTAATTGTGTGTGTGGTGATTTGTTGCAAGTGAATCTTTAATCGGTGGCCAATTATATCAGTTTAGCCACTCAAACACAAATTGATGTTTTGAAACTTTATTTATTCTGTGCATATAATTTAACTAATACATTTCAAAATTTAGTTTAGCAATTTATATTTTACAAAAATAGAAAGTTGGCAATTGGATGAATAATTTGTATCAGAAGATAGCTGTATGATAATCTTGTTCCCATTTCTCAATTAACACATAATTTATAATAAGAAACAACTTGAGTCGCTAATTTAATAGAAGAGAATCCAGTGTTTATCATCTTTCCCGGAGATTAATAATAAAAATGATGAAATACAAAATGCCATTATTATTATTAAAATTCCTAAAAGTTGAACCAAAATCATTAATCTCCAATAATATTTTTATCAATCATCATGTTAAAAGTTATGGGATGAAGCAGTTGATTATTATGACCAAAATTAGAGTTATTTTCACGATCGATAGTATGATGCGCGTAAAAAAAATATCTGGGCAACCATAATAAGATCTAGAACATGTCATAGAAGAAACATTAATAGCGCTGTATGGAATATTAAATGCTTTACAAGATGTATAAACACTAAATATTCTGTAAATCAACGTTTCTAGCGTTTCAGGATCACATTATGGTTCAGGCAGAATGATCCGTTTATATCAGTTATTAATTGAAAAAAAAATTACTCAGCTTACAGATAATCCTACAAAGCAATTTCATTATTATATTAAACAATTTTTGCGGAGGACTGGAGGTATGAGAATTTTTGGACTTGGAGGAAGATAGAAATATTTTCATTTCCTTAGAAAAACGCGTGATTTAGTTCAACATCTAATGAGTTAATAAAGCGGATCCTGGATATGTATCTTCTTAATTTTCGCTCGCCCAATAGTTCCATGTTCGGACCCAGTTTACCAGCCTAATTTCCCATGGAATTATGGTAAAATTAGTAAAATCGATCATACGAAAAACAGCGAAATATTATATATATTGAGATTTGGTAAATAAGGGGAAACACATTCAGAAGAGCACGAATGGAATTACACCATTTGGATTAGATCAGCTTGCAAACAATATACATTGATGAAATCATCTTGAATAAATTTAAATTATCACCCAAGGAAAAATTATCAATATGAACTAACTATTGTTAATTATATAAATTTTGGATTAAAGTCGCGGGTAGGATATTTGGATCTTTTTCTTTTTTTTTTACCAGAAATATTAAGAATTTAACAACATTTTTTGTATCAAATTGCGATATTTACAAATGCATTTGTGTAATTGATATTTATAACCTAATGGAACGAAAAAAGCTAAATTTGTGGTAATGGATGGTTCATTTAGGAGAAATTTATTCTCAGTATTGATATACTGTACTTTTATATCAAAACGAAGTATTTATCTAATTATCTCAATAAATATTGTAATTTTTATTTGTTTAAATAAATATTGATTTTTTTACTTTTATTAATTACTAATTAATATCATATAAAAAACATATGAACTTTAGGTAGGAAGTGGTGGAAATATTAACGTTCTATAGACAGTTTTCATCAAATAAGCAGTAGGAAGTCTTGGAGGATTAATTGTATTTCTAAAAATAATTAAAATTTTTTAATATAATGTGTTCCGTAAGAAAGCGAGGACAGTTCCGTTAAATTATGCAATTAAATACTTGGAGGTTTAATTACATTGCTACTAGTACGTGATGATTATATAAATCATTGGCCTTAAAGGCTACTAAGTATTTCATCTGAAGAATGGGAATTGTTAAACAACAAAATTTGCTTTGTTATTATCTATTAGAGTAATGCCGAAATACAATAATCTCCATGGGCATTAATGTTGAGGAACATCTAAAAAGACAAGTTAAATATACTTCTTGAAATATCCAACTTATTTCAATGGCAATGGAGTCCACTTTCGCCGGCAAAATACAAAAATTATTGACCATAATATTATCCCGATTTTAATTTCTATTATAAGTTTTGTAAGTTATAAAAATTCTACAATTTTCTTAAAAAATAAAAATTAGTTTTATCATTTATACATGATATTCGATTATTTAAATATAGTAATCACATCACGCTAAAATGATTTATAATTTCTTATATGATATTATTAATAAAGTAAAAATGAAATCTCCAATATTATATCGTCTCAAGACACTAAACAATGTGAAAAATGTAGTAAACTATCCCCTTCCATCCACCATAAAGAATATTGAAAGTAAGGCATAACCCATTTTTCTACAACTATAGCTTTGACTTATGTTGAAATAACAAATATAACACTTAAAATTATCCCATGCTTATTCATTTATCTTTCTGATATGGATTATTCATTAAAATTGTCGACTGAATCGATCCACAAAATAATATTTAATATGATAAAATAGTAATTAATTTATATTAAATAATAAAAAGTTTATTTTATTGTTTTTCTATTAAATACAGTAAATAAATGTTTTTTCGCAATTATTAATTGTTCATTTGATTATTCTAAAAATTAAAATAAAAGTTTTCAGTTTAATTAAATGTCTCTAATCTATTCTATTTTAACTAATCTAAATTAATTTATTATTTTTTTGTCCGATCCTATTAACAATTTCCACCATTGTTTAATATTCATTTTCTAACTTTTCTTATATTCTTTCATTAACCTTTTCTATTTTATTTCATTATTCATGTTTGTTTCTTTTTGTTGTTTTATTCTAATTTACATCATCATTTTTTTTCTATTCGTAACTAGTTTTCATACAATTGACATCATTAGAACTTAACTTTAAATTATCCTCCCATTTTATTTCTTGGCTTGTTCCTTTTTTCGTTTATTTTTTGTATTCAATTATTGCATTCGTTATCTCATTAATTCTCACTTTTTTTCACACTTCATAAGTGATCCCCAATTGTCCTAATACTTTCTTATTCTCTTATTATAATTTTCTTCATTATACACTTTTCTCAAATTGTTCTTTTCATTTTTTCCTATGTATTTTCTCCTCATTCCTTTTCATTGAAGTTTTCATTCTCAATGATTTCTTTAGTCTTCATCAATTCTTTGTTCATCCATTTATTTAATTTTAGTAGTTGCTTTCTTGTTCTTGCACAGATTGTATATTTGTATTATCTGTAGATTCTTTTGTCTTTACTGTTTAAAAGGTCTAATATGACCACTGCATCTTCTATTTTTTCTGCTTTATGTATTTTGTTTCCCATTTTCTGTTAATAAAACTGTTTCTTTCTTTGATTTTTCCATCATTACATTCTAAAGTTTCATTTTATCAATACCATAATATCCCATCGTTTATCTTTAATTATCTTTTTTTAGGAAAAGTGGATTTCAGGTTTTAATGTTTTATGGCTATTCTTTGGTATTTCAACTGCAACTTTAGGCTTTTTGGTATACTTAGAGTTACTGGATTTTTAAAATAAGTAAAGAGAGTAAAAAAGGAAGTTCTTAATCTAAACCAACCAGCCAGTTAGGAGATACTCAACTATCTGACTGGTTTTCCTTGCCTGATACGAGAAGACCTCTATATACAGTATAAGGAAGATAAGAGGGAGTTTAAGGGTAATTTTTAAAAGGATTAAAGAGAAAATAATAATATAATCAGAAATACGTATTAGAAAGTATGAAAAATAATAAGGAATATTGAAAAAAAGGTGGTATTTATATAATTAAAATTATTAATAATATATAAAATAAGTCAAAATTAATAATTATACAATAATTAATTGACATGATGACTCATTCGGTCATTTCATCAATTTCTTAATTTACTCATATTATGATAATATTACAAATATTTTTTATAATTGACGAATCTTTGTATTACAACAGATATACTGTAATTAAACTAATATTAGTGACCTCATATTCGGTAAGTAGCAAGTAACGTAAGTTGATCAAGTAACATAAGAATGATAAAAGTCACGTGATTGTAATCAACTTGTATATCGGATATTAATTAGCAAAAATGAAAGAATTTTATTTTATAAGTTCAAAAATTATTAGATTTTTATTTTTCTATGTAAACAAAAACATTAATATAATGATCACAAAATTTAATTGATAAGTGATCACATTTGTAAGTAATAAGAGTAGTAACGCTTCAGTCTCATGTGATTTGAGTTCCCATTAAAAATGGTCTGCGAAACAGAATTTTTTCAGTAATGAAAAGTCAACATTTGCGTCACTCTTAGTTATTTCGTGACAATTTTAGATGGTACATTTACTGCACCCGTGGCATCACAATCAAGTTTTTTCATTTTTTTTTTTATTTGGAAAATTTTCACTGCAAGAACAGACAATGTCACCACCTTATGTGTATTTTACTTGCTCTAAAGGAGGATATGAATGTTTTTTTTTTTTTTGATAAAATCAATAATATTTAAAAATCAATATATAAGGTCAAAAATGGTATTCAAAACCTTCAATTATTCCCTAAGTAAACTTGTAGGGTGGATGAAAATACTGTATGTATAATGTATATTTAAAAAGTTTATACTTTAAGTTTTTTTGCAAATTTATGATGTTTTTTTTTATTTGACATGATCCACACTATTTATTATACAGTATATATTTGTATACTGTTCCCAACGTTTTTCATAGTATTCATCATATTTCAAAACCAAAATATATATTGAAAGAACTCCTTTATCATCATTTTTTTAAAAGAATATTTTAATCTATTAAGATATAAAAGAAAATTATTGCGTTTAAAATATTTTAACTTATAAAGAAATTTCATACATCATTTTGATATTCATTGAAAATATTTTGTTGAACTTTTTAATTCTGTTTTCTTTTATATGTTCTTTTATCATTATTCTGATTTAATGTCCATTTATCCATATTACTCAATATATTATAGTGGAACTATCTTTGCTTATTTCTTTAATATCATTAAACTGATTGTATGAATATTTACTTGAATGAAATCGTCAATTTTTTTCATTTCCGCTGGCCCAGTTTGTGAAATTTGTTTTTAAATTATTAATTTGACATGGTTTACACCATTTATTATATATTCGTATACTCGAAAACCCCAAATATTCTTTTATTATTTTTAAACTTTACCATATTTATTTTTATTGAAAGCTTCACTTTATAGTAAAAAACGAAAAAGAGTTATCATTTTTTTTTTTAAAAAAAAAAAGCGAATTGTAATTAATCAAAATGTTGTAATTGATCAGATCTTGTCGTTAAAATTTTTTTTTTTTTTTTTTGAAATTCATTAAATTAATCTGTGATTCTGAAAGAACGCGACATATTTTATGTTAGATTAAAGCAGTTGAGCAAATTTTAAAATAGCCAATTAAAATTTAAAAATTATTGATAAATTATAAAAATTGCTGAATTTGTTAAGTAGGTAATCGATTTTTAATTTAAATTTACAATTCATATCGAAATACTGCGCCATTAAATGATCAACATGTCATCACATGTGATTGTGTAATTTGTGTTTCAATTAGCTAGTCGTACAATATTCATTTATAAATAATTTAGGAATTTCATTTGTAAAACTTTATTAAAAAAAATGCCTTTTGAATGTTCTCGAGAAGTTGTCAACGATTATGAAAAATTATTCGAATCTGATGAAGAATATGATGTTATTATTTATGCTGGTGAAAATGAAAATGTAAAGGAACTTCATGCACATTCACTTATTTTACGCACAAGGTCACAATATTTTCGTGCAGCATTTTCTAAAGAATGGACTGAAAAAAAGGATGGAAAATTTATATTTAGAAAACCAAATATTTCGCCTCAATTTTTCAAAATGATTTTAAGGTAATATAAAAATTACATAAAAAACTATTTATTTTAATTTAAGTCCGTTATACAATTTTTTAGCTAATTTTTTTAAAAATTTTTTTTAGATTTATTTATTGTGGAAAGATTGATTTGGAGAAATTACAAGGACCAGATGTTTTAAAACTTTTAATAGCAGTAGATGAGATTAATATTCAAATTTTATCCGATTATATTCAAGAATATTTGATTAAAAATCAAGATGAATTTTTACAACAAAATCCTATCGGAATTCTTGAAGCAGTCTATCAACATGAAACTTTTACAAATTTATGGAATTCATGTCTTGAGAAAATTTGTGAAGAACCCGAAATATTTTTTAATTCTGATAAATTTATCAGTTTAAAAGCACCTTTATTAGAATTACTTTTGAAAAGAGATGATTTATCATTGGATGAAATTGTTGTTTGGGATAGTTTGATTAAATGGTGTTTTGCTCAGCATTCTAATATTCCGCAAGATCCTACACAATGGAATAAAGAAGAAATCACCTTTATGGAAAGAACTATACATAGATTTGTTCCATTATTAAGGTTACATCATGTCTCTTCAGAAGATTTTATTATTAAAATATATCCTTTTAAAGAAATTATGCCAAAGGATTTGGTTTATAATATACTTATGTTTCACATGGCTCCAAATAAAAAGTTAAATATGAACATGCAACATCCTAGACAACCAAAAAGTATTTCAACTTTAATTAAAGCCGATCATTTTGCTATTTTTTCAAGTTGGATTGAAAAGAAAAATAATTTTCATTATAACGTAAAAAATATTCCTTATAATTTCAATTTACTTTATCATGCTAGTAGGGATGGTGATACAGCTGCAGAATTTCATGATAAATGTGATAATAAGGGAGCTACTATAGTTGTAGTAAAAATTGAAGATTCTGAGCAAATAGTTGGAGGATATAATCCACTTTTTTGGGATTCAAGTAACTCATGGAAATTTACTAATGATAGTTTTATATTTTCATTTACAAATAGAGATAACCTTCAAACTGCAAAAGTAGGTTATAGTAATGGTAATAAAAATTCTGTAGCTTGTTATTCAAGTAATGGTCCAGTATTTGGTGGTGGTAATGATTTATGTCATAGTGATTCTTGGACTAGCAGTAGTAGTACTTATTCTAATGTGGGTATACCAGCATATTTTGATGCGGGTGATTGGGAAGTTTTTCAAGTTGTCAAAAAATAGTTAGTTGCTTATAACGATTAATATTAGAGAATTGTACATTGTATTCATAAAAAATAAAGATTTTAATATAAATATTATTGAGTAAAATTTGCTTTTTTTTTCATGTGAAATCAAGCGGCTATACTATATATCTGCTGTAAATAAACTTACATTTGTAGATAAATTCTATATGCAATATGTGTAACAGTGTATATTTATTATAAAGGTTAATGTTAAACTTAATGTACCGGTACTTTGTAGATTTGCCATATTTGTAAATACATTTTTAACTTTTACACCAATTCAACCGAATCCAACCTGTATATGCAAAATTTTCATGGATAAGTGACATCAAAATAAACTTTTGGAATTGGACGCGGCCAGATAGTTGGATAGTCTGCTTATTGAAAAAGATATATTTTCGATCATCAAATAATGACATTAACATTCGTTTTGTGGGTCAAATGACATTGTATTTATGGCTCATTTTTACAATTAAATGTAGGAATTCCAAAGATTGAATAATAGTAGCTATAGAAAAAATAAACAAGAAATCATACTCAACGTTAAATTAAGAAGAAATCACAAATTTCTGGTTATTGGTTGAAATCATTAATTATGAGATTAAAAATCTGTGTCTGACCACTTTTTTAACAAAACAAAGTTTCTTGGTAAATTAATAGATAAAAACCGAATATCTGATCATGTTATATATAAAGTTAGTTAAATTTTAGGATTTTAAAATTTTCTAAAACTCTATTTTTTTTTTTATCTACTATAGCAATAAACTTTTAAGGCTCGTTAACTACAATAAGAAATTTTTTCATCTGTAGTCCATATTCTAAATAGTTTGACTGAAACAAGAAAACTTTTAGTAATTTTACAGCACATTAATTCTTCATTTCAGTATTATTTAATTTTTATTAATAATTTATTCTTTATTCACAAAAATATTTTTGATTTTTGTTCCAAAGTTATTGAGTTAAAATCTATTGCATTAATTTCTTTTCTTTTACATTATTTTTTTATAAATTAAAAATTTATATAAATAATCCAGTAAAATTTAAAACTTAATGCAAAACAAATTAATTATATTTTTCATTTCCATTTGATATATATAATTTGTTAATATAGATCTTTATTTCTATATTATTTTTAGGACATGTAAATTTATTCATATCAGTTAAAAAAAAAAATTTTTTTTCTTAACGAAAATAGCACATGTTTACATTAGCACATGACATTTTAACATAGATACAAAATTTATTCTAAAATGGCAAGTTGATACAGTATACTAAATTTTACACTTAAGAAGTTTTTCATGTAACCATACGACTTTCATTTCTAGTCTCAAAAAAAAATATTTATTTAAACATGTCTTTTGAATATTCTCAAGAAGTTTATATTGATGACTTAGAAAAACTGCTTGAAACTGATTAAGAATATAACGTTATTATTTATGTTGGTGAAAATGAAAATGCAAAAAAAATACAGGCGCTTTCAAATATTTTACGTATTAGGCCTCAATATTTTCGTACGGCGCTCTCAAACGAATTTACCAAGAAAAAGGATGGGAAATTTATTGTTAAAATACCTAATATTTCACCTCAATCTTTTAAAATTATTTTAAGGTTAATGTCATATATGTATTTTATTGTATTTATATCATACTATAATTATTACATTATTTTTAATTATATTTAGATTTATTTATTGTGGAAAGATTGATTTGTCAAAATTACAAGGACTGGATATTTTAAAACTTTTGATTGCGGCAGATGAACTTAAAATCCAAACATTAATTCTTTGTATTCAAGAATATTTGATTAAACATCAATGTGAATTTTTACAACAAAATCCTACAGAGATTCTTGAAACTGTTTATCAAAATGAAACTTTCACATATTTGTGGAATTCTTTTCTTGTATAGAACTGGACATATTATTTAAGACTGACAAATTAATCAATTTAAAAGCTCCATTATTGGAATTACTTTTAAAACAAGATGATTTGTTATTAGATGAAATCGATATATGGGATAACTTAATCAAATGGAGTTTTGCACAGCATTCTTCCATTCAGCAGGATGTTAAAAAATGGAATAAAGAAGATATCACGATTATGGAAAGAACTCTTCATAGATTTATTTCTTTAGTTAGATTTATCATATATCTTCAGAGGATTTTTTTTAAAAGTATATCCTTTTAAAGTTTTACTACATAAAGATTTGATTAATAATATACTTACTATTCATATGGTACCAAATAAGAAACCAAATCTTGATATGCAACCTCTCAGACAACCAAAATGTATTTATGATTCGACTTTAATTAAATATGTGCATTTTGCTATTTTTTCTAGTAGGATTGAAAAGAAAAATAATTTTCATTATAATGTAAGAAATGTCCTTATGGTTTCAATTTACTTGTAGGGATGGTAATACAAATACATCATTTCACAATAAATGTAATACAAGGGAGCTACTGTAGTAGTAGTAAAAATCAAAAATTCAAAACAGATAGTAGGAGGATATAATCCACTATTTTGGGAATCAGATAATAATGGTCATTTTAAGTCTGCTAATGATAGTTTTATATTTTCATTTACAAATAGAGATAACCTTCAAACAGCAAAAATAGGTTATAGTAATTATCAAAATTCTATTGTTGTTCGAATAATGGTCCAGTATTTGGTAGATTTAATAATTTGGCTTTTTATAATGACAGCTGGTGTAGCTACAGAAATTCTTCTTATCCTGATGTAGTTATACCATCAGGAGAATTTGATCTTGAAGTTTATGCAATACTACAAACAGGACAATTTGATACTGATGATTGGGAAGTTTTCAAGTTGTCAAAAAATAATTGTATTCATTAATTATGTTACTGTGCTCATAATAATCAATATTATAGAACCATTTGTCACATTTACGTTGAATTCATAGTAGTATTTACAGTATAATTGTTTTTTATATATAAATATTGTTGAGTAAATTTTCTTTGCATATAAACATATTTGCGAATTCAATTCTGCTATAATATCAGATGTTATGTGGTTTCTTATTAATTAATAGGTGAAGTTGTAAATTCTGAAATAAACTCATTCGTGTATATGTCCTAAATTTCAGTATAATTAAATTTATTATGATTAAACTGATTAAACTTTAACCAAGATTAAAAATGTATATTTGATTAAATTTATTTGATGGAAATAAACCATTTTCCATAATTATAAAATAATTTTTTCTTTTAAACATGCGCAGCAAAATATATGATTTCAAAATCGTTACACATTACACATCAGTCCGTACGTTTTGATTATCAAATAAAAAAATCGGATTGCGAATTAATTATAAACAGAGCATATTATTAGTCAAAATGTATTCAGTGCCAAAATAAGTTAGTTTGAGACACATACCCATTAGGAGATGCTAAGATAAAAAAAATCTAGAAGCTTCTTAATTGATAAATGAATCATAATGATAGGGAATTATCACATTATTTGTCAAAATATCAAATTTATGATCAAAATAAGTCATATTTTTGTACTATGCTCAAAAGGTATAAAAAGAGACCTTTTATCAAGATTTATAATATTAAAAAAATATTTCGTCTATAATTTCCTTATTGCTATTAGCAACAAACTATATAATTTGATTATATATTCACGTTTATAGCCATTATTTCGAGGCGTCAATATTAAGTGACCAAACTTATAATGAAAATATTTGTTTGTACTGGAAACTGTCAGGAAAAGAAATAAGAGGATTATGGAAGTGAAGAACGAAGAATAGAAAATGAAGGAAATGGATAAGAGAAAAAAACATAATGTGACGATATGAAAATAATATGGAAAAGGAAAAAGAGAAATAAAGAAAAAGAATGAGAAACAAAGAAATGGAAGGGAAATAACAAAGTTAAAAGAAAAATAAAGAGAAAGGAAGGATTGGAGAAAAGAGAGAGAAAAAAAGACCAATTAAAAGAAAAGAGCAATATAATTAGGGGTAACAGTAGTAGAACATGATGAAATTAAAAAGATAAAATTTGGAAGTGCAGATTTTTAGATTTTTTTTTCTTTTTATTTAGAAAACAAGGAGATGGGTGATTCCCTTGTATTAGACTTCTTTTTTTTACTTTAGTTAAATATCTTCTCTAAGTTTTTTTATATTTTATTTAGATAAACAAGATGGATGGATACTTCATCATAAAGTTCCTATCATTCCATATGTTTGGACCTTCTACTATTTGGTTTATTCACTTCAGCTCTAATCAAATTCTCTATCAAGTTAAATGTTATATTTTGCACTTTAAATAATATATGAAATAATAAATTCATTCTGTTTACTAACATTTTTTGCTATTATATAGGTGTGGGAGTTTGCAATGAGGCCATGCTGCTTATATTATAAACAGAATGATCTTATTACAAACTTCTCACACAAATAAGATTGTTCTTCTTTTAAGCATATTTTTGGTTTTATTTTCTTTTTTTTAATTCTTTTGTGATTTTTTTTTTACACTTCATTTTTTTTTTTTTTATTTAGACAAACAAGGGATGGGTGATTCCCTTGTATTAGACTTCTTTTTTTTAGTTAAAAACAGGGGATGGGTGATTCCCTTGTATTAGACATCATTTTTCTTAGTTAAAAACAGGGGATGGGTGATTTCCTTGTATTAGATTTCTTTTTTTTTTTTAGTTAAAAACAAGGGATGGGTGATTCCCTTGTTTTTAGATTTCTTAACTTTTTTTTCTATTTTTATTTAGACAAACAAGATGGATGGATACTTCAGCATAAAGTTCCTAGCTTTAAATATATGAAATAATAAATCCATCCTGTTTACTAACATTTTTTTATTATTATTATAGGGTGTGGGAGTTTGCAATGAGACTATGCTGCTTATATTATAAACAGAATGGTCTCATTACAAACTTCTCACACAAATAAGATTATCCTTTTTTTAAGCATATTTTTGGTTTTATTTTTTTTAATTCCTTTGTGTTTTTTTTACACTTTATTATTTTATTTTATTTAGA
>QKYT01001370.1:1963-14006 GCA_003550305.1 Glomus cerebriforme | reverse complement strand
GGCCTGTGAGCTTTATTTGTAATACAAAAATTTTATTTTAAGTAACCAAAAGCAATAACACATGCTTTTTCATCGTCAAATCAATATATATATAAGTTCAACAATTAACAAAAAATAAAATTTATTCACACAATGGNTAAACNGTCNCTTAAATCTCNCAAAACNTCANGAATCCGTAAAAAAAATAGAAAAATCAGACTAATTAAAACATTAAAAAGCAAAGAGAAGGAAGTTGCCGGTCTGCAAATTCAAATGCAGGATTATAAAAAATTAGTTACATGACTCAGGAGAAAGCGTACTTAATAAGATAGAAAAATGTTCACATGAAAATGATAATTTGGTGGGGTNGTTAAAATTATATGATAAACAAATAAAAGATTATGAAAAGGAAATTTATGACTTAAATTTACGATTACATTTTTAACCTCAACTGCAATCTCAACCGCAGCCTCAATCANCAACATTCAAATGTTTGGCTGATTAGTTCGAGTATGTATGCAGTATGTATTATTGATGTAATCAATTATAATTATATTATTAACAAACACGTCATTTAAATCGTTTATTTGTTAGAAAACAAAAAGCACAAGTATAATAAATCATATTACTTTATTAATAAAAAAAAATTAAAGTCAAAATCACATGTTTGTCAATCATTNCGTGATTTTACCAATTAACAAATAAAAAATACAGTTTCACTAAATGAAGTTCTATACAGATCAGATTAGATTAGATTTGAAATGAATTTGAAGTTTTTTAAAAAGGGAATTAACATTATCAATTTAAATACTAACAGCTAATTTATATTGAAAATAATTCGTATTAATTTTTGATCAATTTTAATTAAACAGCATATAGATGATTGAATCAATTTATTATATAATCCAATAAAGTAAATCTATTTAGGGCTAGATCATAATAATCGTTTAAGTAAAAAAAAAAATTCAAAAAAAAAATATTGAACTATTTTGATTTATAAAAATTCAAAAAAAAACATTGAACTATTTTGATTTATGTTTTTTATTCTTTTTTTGTTTTGATTTTTTTTTAGTTTTTCTCTTCTTTCTAGAATTTGTTCTATTTGAGTTTTCTTCTCCATTATTGTCTTCATCTTCAGTATCATTATTACTATTATCTTGGACGTCATCAGTATCGTAGTCATATACCAGAATATTAGCACTCAAACGGTTGAATTGTTTGAGTGCTTCTTCATTTAAACACCAGCTTTGTGCACTAATGGGTGGTACACTAGCTGGTATTTTATCTAAATGAATTCTTTTTTGTTTCAACGTTAGGGGGTTTTTTCTTAATAACTCGACCGTTAGATCAATTCGGTCATGAAGTAATCACTGAAGCTTAAATTGAATAAATTTACTATTTGTAATTTTGATAAATAAAACTAATAAGATAATAAATATACATACTGCGGAAGAACGCCACCATTTTTCATAAATATATATTGATGATGACTTTTCTTTGATAGCTTCTTCAATAATTTNATCATCTTCAATTACTGCAGGTTGTATAATAGGCCAATCTACCTCAGGATCTGTTTCTTCACACTCTTCAGAATGATACTCTGAATCTTTTAGAATTTTTACGAGGTCCTCCTCAGGGTATCTACGGATATATTTGTCATTACCTTCTATTAGATAATTTGCCACTTGTGTTCTTTTTTTTCTAATAATGTAATTGTAAAATACAATATAGTTAAATAAATTTCCATTTCATGTTAATTGAATATTTACTTACGTCTTGCATTCTCGAATTTTTTTTTGCCCTTCGCTTGTTTTGTTTTACTCTGTTTTTCTCTTGTCTTTTGATATTACTTACACAATGTCAAGAACGCCACCGTCCATACAACATTTTTAATAATTTGCCATTCGTGANGCTGTATTTTTTGTTTACTAACTTATACAGAGACAGCAGTAGTTTTGTAATTATATTCTCCTTTTGTTCAGCCCATATCCATTTCTCATCTATCTTATAAATATCTACTAGTTTCGAATCTACCCATATGAATACTTCATTCTATAGAATAGTAGATAAACNTAAGTAAAATAAAATAATAATAATAATAATAAATACTGTAAATACAAAAATTCTGATCACAAATTTAGCGATGACTAAACACATCTTTCTTATTAATTTTACTAACAACCTTTTGTTTTTTATATATATTATTTCACAAATTTTATTGTATTTACCGCTAAACACCTTCACAATATGGAACAACACTTTGCTTTATTTAAAAATTTCATATTTTTTAACGAACAAGAAAAAATTTCTTTAGCTAAACACACTCTTCTATTAGTTTCTAATTTAGATTTATCCATTGCAAGATTTATTAGCTCTACGGAACCCTCTCAGGTTTTGCTCATATGGCTTATTAAAAATCTTTTACAATATCAAGATGAAGAAATTAAAAATATTAAAGTCTCCTTTTCTTCCCCTGGCTCTTAGAACACCATTATGTCTCCCAAAGGGGATACAAATACTAATATAAATAACACGTCAAAAATTTATACTAACAAAGAATTTAGCTTAGATGACACTCTTGCCCCTTTAGGTAATTTACCTATATCTGGTAAGGATCCTCCTCACAACTATAACGATCAAAATGTTCACAATAAATAACACGTGGATATTGATCTCACTGACATGCCTAAACACGTCACGGTTATCCATAATGTAGACAACAACAACATTCACAACACGATAATGCGTTCGTCACATTCACGTGACAGTTCTCATGACAAAAGCAACATTACTCCCACAAAAGATCACGGGCCCACACCAATGCAAGATATTTTACCACTCGCTCCAATCATCATACCTTCTAACAATAAAATTGATAATGACAGTGATCAGTCCATTCCAGTTATCGCTATTGATCAACCATCTCCATCCATCATTCCGATGAATACTTCTTCCACCAACGACCTTCTTATTAAGAAAGCCAACAAAATCAAGAAGAAGAAATCAAAATAAGAACCTAAGACGGATGGCACTATCGAACTCGAGCAGCTGCATATTCCAACAGACATGCTGATTAACGTATCTGAATATGCCTTTGTACTATCAGAATAGGTTTCGCCTAATGATCCCATTATTGACCATTCAATTTCGATTCCTAAAGAAATTATGGACATCACTTTTAATGAGATCGTTAGCAAATCAATAGACATGATCATTGACCAATTAAATTCTACCCATTTATCAGAGTCTAGTCCTATTTCGTCTAACGATCAGCTATCTACCCGATATTCACCATCCTCTACCTCTACAGGCGTTTTAGATAAATCTCATTCTTTTACCCCATCCAACACTCCTTACTCGCAGGTTAATTCTTCGCTTCCCTCCCTTTCCTTTGATGCCAATGTTGCCGTTCAAAGAGCCCAAGTCACTATCAAGAAAGATCCATGCATTAAAAATATCAAAGCCATCAGACACAAAAAAGAATATCTCAAGAGCATCAAGGCAGAAGAATCATCTTCTAACCGTTCGCAACACGCTTTATCTCCTCCACTTGAATATACCTATGATGGCTTTATTTCTATCAAGGACATCAAGTTAGATTCATCCATACAAAACNATGAAGAATTACTTGCTTACACCGAATTATTCATGAGATAATTTAAACATTTCTCCAGCGTTAACTACTGTTCTTCTGAAACGGTTCCTTCAATTATAGTTAAATTTTCTAAACACGAAGGTCTTGTAAAGGCTGCCAACTATTTTAAATATGGTCACCACACAGGAAGAATGAAACTCATACCTAAGACGTACTATAGAATGGGTAGAGACAAAATGTCATGCAGAGAATTCAAAGTTATTAACATACCAATCAATGTCGACTTAGATATAGTGAAACATATGATTAGATCTGTCCTTAAAGAAGAATCCTTTTATTTCTGGCATCCATCCAAACATATAGTTGACAAAAAATCAAACACCAAGGATATATTCTTTACCACTTCGAGTAGCTGTGCTTGCAATTTACTCAAACAGACATGGTCCATAGTTATCAACAATAATGTTTTTAGACTCACTCTGGCCTATTTCAAGAAATCAGATATTGAGCAATGAAATAAATTCATAGGCAAATTCTCTGGATTTTCACCCACACATAATCTAACCTATATCAAAAATCATTTACAAGATATTACGAGCCTTAAAAATGTTTACAAAAGAGATGATGATCAGAATATTTACTTTGAATTCGCATCTGAATCTGATCTCTTCAATACGTGCAGTACAAATCTCTTTATCGATAATTTAAAAATTAAAGGAGTTCCCAGAGGTACCAATTGGTCTGAAAGAGATGCTTTCCTCAATTCACGTTGCTCTAAACGTCCCAAAACTACTCCTGCTCCTCCCAATTGTGCCACTGGATCCAACCGTATCCATATCGCATCTCCTAAGGAATTTAATTCTTCTTCTTTCGAATTAATTGACAATGCACTTATTTCCAATCCTTGGAACATTTATACTTCTAAAAAAGATGATAACATTTGCTCGCTCCAGCAATCTCAAGATTCCCTTGATTCACACTCACCTACCACAGCTTAAGAAACTGCACTCATGGATCTTCTATATGCAAACTCCCTCACCAATCCCATCCAGTCTTCCCATAAATGGAAAGACCAACCGTGATAAACTGGCATTTCTGTTTCAACGCCTCTATTTTTTAACAAATTTGAATTACAATTAGAAGGGGATGGATCCTTTTTCTCCATCCACACAGTTCCCCTTAACAATAGCTTAAGAGGCAAATCAAATTCAGATACTTTACACTCTCCTGTCAACATTGGAACTTCTTCTCAGCATCATCCTTCACACTTCAAATTTCTTTCTAATTTAAACATTATACATAACAATATTAATAGTTTAAGACATAACCCTCACTCAACTCATAGAGTTCACCACGGCTTCCAGCACCTATATAGTTGGAGTCACAGAAACTAATATTGAAAGTAAAGCTAACAACTTTATCCCATATAATAAACATTACAAAGGATATTTTTCAGAATGTGATGATAAAATTAAAGGGTCAGGAGTTGCTCTATTAATACACGAAATTTGGCTTAAGCACTTAGGCAAGATTGAATGCTCTAACCGTTACTATATTGAAGCCATCTTCTACTTCAAAGGATGCACATGTCACGTTGGAGTAGTATACATGGAACCCAACAACAAAACCAATACATCCCACATCACCGAATTGATTAAAGATAAACTCATTAATTACAATAGAAGAAAAAAACCTTTCATTATTTTAGGAGATTTTAATACTCTCAGGAATAAAAGACTCGACCACTCTAGACAAAAAGGACATATAGGGCCCGCTTACAAACTTTTCATATCATTTGATGAATTAGATTATATAGATTCATTTAGAGAACTTCATCCTAACTCAAGGACATATTCTTACACACACGACAATACAAAAACCAGAATAGATTACATATGGCTTTCTCTGACATTTTCGGATACTTTAATCAAAGCGGATATTATACCTTCACTAGATATCACTAATTCTGATCATGATATTAACATTTTTTCCATTAATTTTGGTTTTCACATCTCTTACAATATATATAACAACTACAGTCACAGTAGTCAAAAACAACGGAAAGTATATCAATACGAAAAAGTTTCAGCCGAACAATGGTCTAATTATCGCTCACAAGTTACTGAACTCTTGCAATCCGAAGGAGTCCTGTCTTTAATCGACTCACTTTCGCCTTCTTCCTTTGATCAAAGCTCTGCCGATAGAATTTGGGACTTGATCTCCTCATCGATTCAACAAGCCGCTAATAATAACATCCCTTTTTCATTGATTTCCAACAAAAATCTCAAAAGGGCCCAAATTTACAAACACAAATCCTTCTATAAAAAACATTTACAGATTTTCAATGTTCTTTCAAGCTTAAGAAAACTACTCAATGCTGCTAAAGACTTTCAGGACCCTTTATACTTTCCATCTAACTTAGTATATACGTTACGAAATATTCAACGTACAATTCTCTAGCTTAAACTTACGCCTCTTACTGAATTCACCAATAGATATGATGACCTACCCACGCCTTCATGGCACAACTCTATCCGTATATGGATTGACTATCAAAAGGCGACGCTACTTAAAATCTTTCATAAAGAACGAAATGACAATATCAAAGAAGTTATTAATCAAAGAAATTACAACATTATCGACGACCAAAAGAAAATGCTTAATTCTATTTTAGAACGATCCTCAAAAAAGATCATTGTTGATCGCTTAAGAATTAACATGGACACTTCCACTGAATTCATGCTGTTCGAACCCAAGGAAGTTAAAAAAAAAAGCTGCTTCTACTTTTCAGAAGATATTTTAAAAACACAACCACAAATTTGACAACCTCTCAGCAGAATGGGCGGAGATTTACTACCCTATAGATTCAATCAACCCTGATATATATAGTTCGCTTACTCAACCCTCTTCTAGGAAAGAATAGCTCTCAATTCTTAAAAATTCAAATAAAGATTCTGCTCCTAGTATTTTTGGCATTGGATATATCTTAATCAAGAAATGTTCCTTAAAAATTCAGGACGTTTTCGCCAAATTTGCAGGGTTTTCATTAGCTACAGCCATCATTTTAAAAAAATAGAAATTATCACAACTTATCCCCATCCCTAAACTGACTGAATGGAATTACAACTTATCATATACTCGGCCCATTCTACTTTTAGAATGCTTCTGGAAGAGTATAGTTAAAATACTTACCTCTAGATTATTCTCTATCTGTACACAGCATAACGTATTCAAAGGACCCAACTACGCAGGACTTCCTGGCAATGACACTTCCACTCCCCTAACATTATTAAATAATATTATTTTTGAAGCAAAATGATCAAAGTCAGAGTTGTGGATAGCAAATCAAGATATGCAGAAAGCCTTTGATTCTGTTTCAATGACATCCCTATGAAAAGCTTTTGAACGTATTAAAGTACCAAGTATTGCGGTAGATTTTATCATTAACCTGTTTGATTCAAGACAAATCGCCATTATCACAGATTTCAGTTTCACCAATTTTTTTATGGCCGAAGCTGGTATCGACCAAGGAGAGGTGATCTCGCCCTTCTTTGGCGCATTTTTTATGATCTGCTTCTTTTCCAAATTCAGCAATCAAAAAATAGTGGAGTGATTCTCCAAGTTTCTTCCGCTCTTAATAATTTTTTGCTGTTTACAGATAATCCAAACCTGTTTAAGGCTGCTGCCTCCACTTATGCGGATGACACGCAGTAGATAGGAAACTCAAAATCTGATTTACAGCATACTATCAATATATCAAATGAATTCTTTGACATTAACGACATACAAATTAATGGAAAAAAGTTGTCACTAATAGTTTTTAATCCTACGGTGCCAAAGGATCAATGCACTATCATTATGGGCTTTGAACAGGCCAGAAATCTAATCCAAGCTCTTGACAAAAGCCTCACTGAACGAATTCTTGGAGTTTGGTTCACTACAGGCAACCAACAAACCGCTGATATTAATACAGCCTCTCTCAAAATTCAGAATATTTGCAAGCTTATTCGAAAGAAAAAACTTACTATAGGACAATTAGTTTACATTGCGAACAGAGTGCAATATAGATTAATGCTGACTTCTTTACCTAATCATAAACTAGACAAATTATACTCTCCCTTTACAACAATATGCAAACATCAGATAGGACTTTCACGAACTTCAGCTAACAATATTTTATTTCACCCGCTCTAGGAGGTCTCCGGGTCCTTTCTCACTCTATAAGAGAGCACCAGATTTCTAACTTTCTAATACATCTTAATGCAAAGGGTCCTATCCGCGATTCGACACACATCGTCCTGAAAAATTGTCAATTAGACTTAGGTCTGGTTACTCCCATTTTGAACCACAAAGTATTGCCCGAAGACTTCACCTTAGCTCCTTACTGTCTCTATCTACGCATTTTATCTTCCATGAACTCCTTGCTTCTTAATGTTACTTCTCCGTCTTCGGTTAAAGATTCATGGATGGTTATAGGTTCTGGTCTGGCCATCAGAGACTTAATATACGATAATTATCCTATAAATGCCATTTCTTTATTGAAATTTTCAACTAAATATCAACCCTTTTATATTTCACAAATCATTACATCTGATTATGATAACGTTCTTAGCTAGAAACAAGTAAAGTTCTGCTAGCTGAAATGCCTGAAAGGCAGAATTCCTAGCATGTTCGTCACCATTTAATTATTAGGTTTTAATTACCTGACAAGTATTACTGATGGCGGTGAAGCAACATCTGACTTAATCAACATGGGAATTTTGCCTGAACCACATATTCCCTTCACACCAGACTGGAGAAAGAAAGAATGGATTAAAGGCATCACAAATTCAAACACTACTTATGGCAGAATCCTTAACAAAACTAATGATCAAGTTACTATCCAGCATTTCCTACCTTTTCCTTTCTATAATAGCAATGGGAATTCTTGCTTGTCCTTGACCCCCTGTCATAATGAGTTGTGCAATACTGTCAACAGGGCTGATCTAATTTCACTATCACGTTCAGACGCTATATGTACTTTTTATATATCGCCATCAACGAATTTTCACAGTTTAGTTAATATTAAAAAAGCTCCCTTGGATTCAGATTCAATAGTTGACACTTACATTTCGGACCTTTTCTACGCCCACCATTCTTCCGCTCATAATATTGATTTGGATTTAACAATTGCAAAAAATTCCTTACCGGTCATTTATTTACTGAACTGTAACTCAGCCGATGAAGTCCTTATACGCAAATTTATTGACAACTTTGATTCCCAAGAAAAATTAATATCTCTATTAAAGAAGATTCAATTACTCTCTCCTGATGATATTCACATTTATACTGATGGCTTCTTGTCCTATTTATCAACTCCCGTTATGGATTCAGGCTGAATAGTCAAAGATTTTCAGGATTTACACTTCAACTGCCAGTTATTTGATTGGCCATCTTTCATAAAAGCAGAAATTTGCGCTATTTTCACGGCTGTTTTAGCCACACCTGCATTTTTAAATTTATATATTTACACTGATAGCAAAGCTGCCATTGACGGGATTAATTACGTTTTAGGATATAATAGTTTTAGAAAAATTTTTAAACTTAATCATATATCTTTTCTTCTTTCTATTTCATTTTTACTAGATACTAAACATATCTCCTTATATTTGGTTAAAGTCAAAGGCCACTCTGGTGACCCTCTTAATGAAGCAGCAGATAGACTAGCTAAATTAGGTACTCAAAGACAATACACCATTGGCGCTTGCCAGTATTACAACTGTGGGTCGATCTAACATCAATTGGTTTGGGATAATATTCTGGTAGAAAAATCTACTCGTTTCTTCATTAAGTTATTCCATAATGCCAAAATAGCTGCATCATGGTTCACGAACTATTACAATAACGAATTATAAGATAGCACTTACTCCTCCACCCATTGAACCTCTTTGTGGTTTGCATTTTTCATCAGGAACAACTCACTTTGCTTCCACTCTACGATTCATGACAGCTTTTTGCATCACCTCAAACTTTCAACGTTGGCTATACCCACTATGAACATTATGAAGGAACGTCACCCAGCAAAATTCACGACTGATAAATGCTTTTATTATGAAACTGAATAAGAAACTCTTTTCCATTTGATCAGATGTCCCAGTTTAACCTCAAAATAGTCTTGCGTTATCGACAAAGTGATTGCTAACACTTTTCAATTCATTCTCAATTGGGACCCTTTCTCCAATTCAGACAACCGATAAGAGCAGCAGAATGCCGTACTCTTCTTCCTCAAAAGTTTCTTCACCGCAGACCTTATCAATCAACATGACAAACATTGGCTCTTATTTTACATACTTCACTCTATACACTCCAACTCCAATTTCTGTTATCTTCATGGAATTACTAGATCTAATCAGATTACGTTTCAAATTCTGGATAAGCTGACCACTTTCCTCATTCAAGCCTTTCATCGCTACATTTGGCTTCCACGTAACAAACTCTTTAAAGAATGAGAATCCTCAACCCAGTCAACGAGTTATTCTAATAACCCATCTTCTTCTTCCTCGAGCAAACCTTGCCCTCGCTCGAGTAAAATTCACCATTTTATTGGTGATTTCCCTTTCAATGAATTCCACAACCAGATAGAGAGTTCTGCCATGCGTGACCTTTATGCCTTCTCCAGATGGAAAGATAGGATGTTTAGATTTATTAAAAAAGGGCATCACTTAGGGGACATACATTGTTATTAAAAAAGTGGATAAATTAGCAAAACTTACAGAGGGAATGTATAATAATATTTTATATGAAAATTTGGACTTAAATTTAGACACTCATAATTATTTATTAGATAGATTAGTTAGTCACTTTGATTCATCACAGGTACAAGGTCGGGAAGGTTAGATTATGATTGAATTTAGTTCTTGGCAATAAACTTTTTTCTTGAATTTAATTTTCGTATGACAAGTTATACTTTTCTGTTACAGAGAGTATATTCATGATTTATCTCTCGTAATTATGTATTCTTTTTAGAACTTCAATAATTATAATAAATGCAATTAACTTGTCTTTTTTTAAAAAAAAAATAAATACTGTAAATAATAAACAATACTTGCTTTAATCATTTTATACAAAGCAACTGATGATGAGGAGGAAGAAGAGTTGGTATTACTATCCATCATATAAAAACTTTGATTGAGAAGAAAACGTGAAAAAGGTTGCATATTTATATGATTTTAGGTTCATTAAGATGTGACTACGTGAACCTGATTCTGAAAGAATTCACGCTCATCTGATCCTAAAAGAATTAAACGCAAACCTGATCCTTAAGAATTCACACATGCTTCGGACTAATTAAATGCAAGATATTATGGTTTAATAAATAGAAATATATGTACAATAACAAAAGTTTTAAATCAGCNTAAATGCAAGATATTATGGTTTAATAAATAGAAATATATGTACAATAACAAAAGTTTTAAATCAGCCAAGTTTAACTGGATCTAAATAACCAAAGTCAGCTAAAAGCAATCCATTAAACCTTTTCATAACTTTCTTAAGTATTACATAAAATATGTATATTTTAGT
This sequence comes from Glomus cerebriforme, assembly GCA_003550305.1. NCBI lineage: Eukaryota > Fungi > Glomeromycota > Glomeromycetes > Glomerales > Glomeraceae > Glomus > Glomus cerebriforme. The sequence continues at coordinate 2,872 of QKYT01001370.1, read as the reverse complement.
AAATATATTTAGCAAAATGAATAATAAAAAATATAAAATTACTTCTGTAGCTAATTTAATAAAATATAATAAAAAGTGTAAAATTGAAACCTCTGTTGCTGATTTAATAAAACCTAAAAAAAAGTATTTGTATATATGTCATTGTATTCGTTGTAATAATGAAGAAGTTGATCCTCGTACTCAAGAGAAACATGCAAAAGATGAACATTTATGAAAGTCAAAAGATGTTAGAAAAGATCAGGAAGATATTATTACGGCAAAAAAACAAAAAAAATATACTAACTTTATTTCAGATGTAAATCCCACTGAAACAAATTCAAATCAATCAAAAAAGTGGAAAAGAGATAACCCTGATTCTTTCCAACCAAATAAACCAGATAATAAAGATATATCGCCTGATTCTTTTCCTAATTCTTTCCATCTAAATAATGAAGAAAAAAGTATAAATACATCATTTTCATCAAACTTTCATATTCCCGCACTTACACTTGATAAAAATGATAATGGTGATGAAGAGAATCATCAGAAAATTTTTTCAGGTGATATATAGCGATATATATCTCTTTATCATTATGTATCACATTAATTATAATATGTGATATATATCGATAATAATTGAACTCATCGAGTGAATTCGATATGAATAAATAGTAATAAAACATCAGATTTTAATACTTAATGATAAATATCGATAAATATTTAAACAATAAACATTGATTTNGATAAANACCAATAAATATNCTAATGATAAATAACCTGAANGATAAGAAATACAAATGATAAAAATTGAAATTTAACCAATATGATAATTTTTTATAAAAATAAATAATCCTTTGCATTTATTTTATTATATAAAATATCATAAAACAATGTAAAACTAAACTAAACTAACTAAACGAAAAAAATGTA
>QKYT01000137.1:177011-225563 GCA_003550305.1 Glomus cerebriforme | reverse complement strand
AGTCAAAATTTACAACAAAAACCTTCTTTGTCACTCTAAGTAAACTTGCAGAGTGACCAAAAATACACTCCTAAACATAATTTCAGAAGGTAAAAATAGTTTATTAAAGTCTTTTTTGAGAAAATAAATTTTTTGTAAAAAAATTGTTGCGGCTCATGTACCGAACATTTGTCGATCATTTCTAAAAAAGTATTTTAAAGTACAATATATACGGTACACCTTGGCACTTGGCCACAACGGGCTAAAAAAAAAGTAAATCATTGCGTCAACATATAGCTCAATATCCATTCTATAATGACTGCTCCTGAAACGATAAGGATTTCAGTTTATTTTTACTCGGATGGAACTCAAGTGAAAATGGGCTACGGATGGATTAAAGTCAAAACGATTTTTTTTTGACATAAGATTATCCGGTGGCGTTGTTGCTGCGCCGTTTGATTTTTACAAATGCTTAGATGGCTATGTTCTTTAATCCTGTTTTGCGTTTATTACTTTAAACTTTTTCTTGCTTTTATTCTGGTTATGTTTTAAGATTAATAATTTCAAAGAATATACAGATTTTTAACACAAGTATTCAATAGATAACATTCATTTATTAATTTATAACATATTTTACAAGAAATAAATGAAAAATTTATTTTAAAATTACTACAACTATTAAATATTAAATGAGTCATAATAATAATAATTTGTGATGATAAATGATCAATCTAAAGGTCCTGAAGCTTGAATAACAACAGCTGCTTCAACTGCCTTTTTTTCACCTCTTTTCCTAAATCTTCTAACGTAAATAATGCTAAATATAACCAATATAATTAACCAAGAATAAGTTGCTATATTTGACAAATAAACGGCACGATTTTCTGGTGTACCAAAAACAATAATAACACGGATGGGGACTTCAGCGATCAATCCAACTCCCCAGACAGCAGTCATAACTATAAATCCATGTCGAAATGAAGGGTAAGATACCCAATACCTATCCCAACGTTCTGAGATAGGTTCATCCTCCGTTAAACCTGGAAGCTCGCTTTTTGAGGTTGAATAACTGAAGGATCCACCAGTTGCCATGTCTTTAGCAAAATAAAATACCATGGGTTTCATTTGGAAGGAACCAATTTTGACCGGAATCAAAGTAATAAGAAAAAAAAGACCGAGAGTACCCGTAATTGCTGATTCACGTAATAAATAGATTCGTGGATTATTTTCTAATGCTGCCACGATAGCCCCGACAAGAAAACTAACTATTATTATTATTCCCAAGATATCACCACGCCTTTTACGTATAAGTCCAAAGATAACAACAAGAAACGTCGGTACACCTGATATAATCAGTGCGTAGACTTCTTTCACTTTCACAACGCTTTTAAGTATACAATAGAGGGCAATTGGTATACAAATCTCAAAGAATAACATCAACCCAATACTTAAAAAGACCTTAAGTTTTTTATTTCGAGTCGGTTTTTGGGTATTTGGTGTTTGAGGTAAATTTTCTGTTGTCATGTTGCTTATTATTATTAATTTTTTTTTAAAAAAAAAAATTTAAGAAACTGTATACAATTTACAGTGTATTAAATAAACAATGTTTTTTTTCTTAAAAAAAAAAAAAATAGAAATTAAAAAATCATCATCATATTTATAGATGTTAGCAGGAAAAAAATCGGTTAATGGTACTACACAGGTATTACACAGATGCGCTAAACTAATAGTGGAATTTAAAATCCGACATAATGTTCCTCAGAATCCTTTCCGAAGATTCTTGGCAATAATTTTTTGTTCTATTCGTTCGAGAAAACCAAGCAAACTACTCAAACATATGTGTTTCATAATTCACGCTAAATTCTTTATGGAACGAATTGCCGAGATAACAATCATTTCTAAAATTCTTTATATGGCACAATGGAGCCTGTTTCTTCTTTTAAATATAGATATCCAGTAATATTCATGTCTAATAAATCGTAAACAAATAATAAATAGTGGATCAGCTATAGATCCAAAAAAAGAAAAAAAATATATTTTGTATTATCTAAATGATATTCTAAAATTAAAATTTCATTCGTGATACATTAACAAATAAGATAAAGATCACTCTTTTCTCTCTACAACTTTTCTTAGTAATTACTATAATTAACATTTAGCTTAACGTTGACAGATTTAAATCATGAATGTTAATGCTTTTTTTTTTTTTAATTATTAAAATGGTAAAATGAAATAACATGGTAAACATTTTACAAAACCAAAAATAAAAGTTACTATATAACTTGATTGACCAAAGTACGTGAAACCAACTTGCCTTATAATCATGAAACGTTAATGTAAGCTCCTAAATAAATGTCTCTCCAATTTTTTTTTATACATAAATAGGAGCGATCAATCGATCAATCGAATCAATCAATCAATCCGGTCTGATCTAGAAATGAACATGGCTAATAAATAATGGATATACTGTATGTCCAAATTGTATGTCCAATTGGACCAATCGAACAGATGACCAAACACCCATATATTGAAGCACGGTCCAAAATATGAATATATTATATGCCGGACCCGCTGATCCAAGGAATCGGGATTCTCAAAAAACTGTTCAAATCTATTTATAATATTTAAACACGAATCAAACCAGTGATGGAAAATCTGACTATTTTGAAATGACCCTTAAATGACATTCGAATGACCTGATCATTTAAGGGTCATTTGTCATTTTTTAAAAGTCATTTAAATATAATGCGAAGTTTTGGCTTTATAATTCTATGATGCTGGTCAGAATTAGGTTTAAACAACAATTATATAGATTAGGATAAAATTTTTATTTTAAATTTATGAATAATTGATGTAATTTTTAAATTCCTGTGTCATTTTGTCATTTAATGACATCTTACCTTGCGTCACCAACAAAAAAGCTCGGGCACGTAATTATAGTAACTAAGTACTTAATCATATTTGTTGACCTGACATTGAGTCGGATCAAACTGATCTCATTTCCATCTTTTAATAAGCATGTATTATCCCAATATCATGTTAAAAGAGAACGAAAACCAAATTAATGAAAAACTTTTTTTTGGAGTGGTAGATCAACAGCTATTTCTTAATCAGGAAGCTGCAAATGGCTGAAAATAAGCTGCGACGTGTAAAAATTAATGCATACCTCAAAACAAGAACCGAAATTTTCTATATGGACGGACATATAGAAGATTTTCAGCAGAAATATACATGTAGAATTTATTGCAGAAACATACTGAACACGATAAGAGTCAAAAATACTGATATTACGGTAAATAAATTCACTCAGAATTTTTGAATCAATTTATATTTTCTTAAAAAATTATGTTCTGCATAAATTGTGCATACACCCTGTCGAAATCTCATGCAATGTAATAATCCTTTTTTAGTTTTTCTGACTAAACATTGTCCTAATTGTAATTTGATTATGTAAATTTATGTTTTAAAGGTATTTAAAAGCTCAAATCTAACGCTTTGTTGTTTTTTTTAGCAGGCTGTAATAATTTAGGCCGGAATTAAAAAACTTTAACTTTGGCCAAAACATTAGAGTTGTTTCAATGATACTTTTTCCGATTATGATTTTTATAATGCCGGCCCAAGTTATTTTGATTTGGAGATAATGGCCATGATTAATGTCCAAACCAAATTCAAAACTGGGTATCCTTTCAAGGATCCGAAAATTTATCAATACTATAAATTATAATAATTTTCTGGTTGACTAATTTTTGTTACGTTGGTAATATAAACGTTACCAATTTATACAACCAATTGGAAGATTACGGCAAAAAATTACGACATACGTTACAATTGCAACTATTACGCCATAGACTCACATATGTTAAAGCTTTTAAACTTACTCCTTCAATTTTCTCTTGTGCATGGATAACTTTCATTTTAATTAGGTTCTAGTTTTAGCTACAAATACTTATATAAATAATTAATTTCTATATGTAAAACAATATAAATAAATTTGCAGAACGATTTTCAAGTGATGTAACGATATTTTCTGGAAAATTCAACTGCGCCCATTTACATGTTAATAAATGTTGTACTATCTTTTATGATAAACAATTAAAGATTTGTACTAAGATTTGTATCTTGGCATTTTGGACCAAAAGTTTAGGGAAGTGCTTAATTCCAACCACTTTTTTAATAGTATTTCATATTAAAAACATTTTGAAAGTTAGGTTTAACAGAAAAGTTTTTTGAAATAAGGCCTCACATGCTAGACTGGTTTTGACCCATCAAAATATGAACTATATGCGCGACAAAAATATGAATCTTGACCCATATGCAGAAGGATCTTGACCCGCATAATATATTTTACAATAAGGTGCAAGATTCACGCACGAGATGGGTCAAGAACCATACATTTGCATATGCGCGTGATATTATTCGAGCATGATATTCGTAATATTTGTAACAATATTCGAGTTGTTCAATTGTTAAAAAAAATAATAATAATAATAATTTTTTTAAATGTCTTTCTCCAAATATAAATATTGTAGAAAAACTTTCGCGTTTTTTTTTTGCATTATGGAAGATTTTATTCAGTACAATGATGATGAGACCATTAATGTACCTTTTGGGCAAGTGACAGTATGGTACATTTTAAACCATTTATTATTAAAAATATTAGAATATAATTTTTGCGCCTCATAATTCACAATTCAAAAGTTAAATATCGAAAAAATAAACTTTTTTTTTTTTGTTTTACTGTTTTTCTGTACAGCTAAAAGCAAAAAAGGGGTACATGTACTGTGACTGTAGTACGTATTTTGATAATTTATTTATGCATATACAGTGTGTTACGAAAAAAGTTGCCATCTGAAACATAAAATTGATTATTTACTTAATTAACAAAATAGTTAAATAACACCATGTAAATCTTAAAAAATACATCAAAAAAGAATAAAAGGATATTTGCCATGACAGATTATTACAAATAATATAAAAAAAAATTATTCAAAAATATTAATATTTAAAAAATCATTACAGTAGTTGATAAATTTCTAAAAAATAATATACTGACTATAGATTGATAAATTACATACCAGATGTACTATATACTAAATTTCTTGATTATTGACAGTCCAAATCAAACCAAATTTTTATAAGTTATAGAATAAATGCTTCTTTATATAAAATATAAAATTTAATGCAATTTAAATTACTGGTTAACAAAATAAATATAAATAATAAATATAATAATACTCTAATTTTATATTATTGTAACATTAAATTTCTGATCCAAATCACATCAAATTAAAATATGTTTCTTTTTTTTTCTCTTTAGACAAGTTAAATGTATTTATTGTATATGAAGTCAAATGATGAATACATTCTATAAATTACGTATACACCTTCTAAAAAGAAAAATGTAAAGCAACGGGTTTAGTTTAATTCCGTCCAGAATTATATGTATGCACATCAATTTCCTTTTTTGGAATGTTGTGCAACTTTGTACTACCATTTAATCCAATTTTCGTAGGAAATAAAATTTCCTTTTTTGAAATTTGTGTAATATCACGTGATCAAGTTACACAACTGTAAAGCTTTTATTTATACAGTTAATCTAAACGTTACAAATTTTTTTAATTATAGATATAGATAAACCTAATATGGATAGTTTATTAATTTTTCATCCTACTTTGCTTTACGATCTTAAAAATAAATACCCACTCATTTTTCTTTTTTTTTTTTTTTTTTTTACCAGCAAAAGATTTAATTCCATCAAACACACACTATAAAAAATAATATTTTCATTTCAACAGTGTTATAATTTTGTGATTTTGGTTTAAAAAAAAAAAATTATTTCAATTTTCAAGCAATAAATACTTTTCGATACAAAAAAAAAAAAAAAAAATGGAAATAATGAATAGAGAATTGAAAGATTGCCCAGAGTGTGGAAAACGCAAGATCTCTTCCGGATGGTGCAAGGATTGCGAAACTAATTCTATGAAGGAAAACTTTTATTATTGGACATCCGAAAATGAAGATATTGATGAATTGATCCGCCACACCCAATTAAATGCTTGTCAAACTTGCGATTATTTGGAATGGATTCCATTTGAATCATTTGAAATGATTAAGTATATCGGAAGTGGTGGTTTCAGTAGTGTCTATTCAGCTTTTTGGTTGAAAGGACCAAAATCAATTTGGAGTGAGTCATCACAAGAATGGTCTCGGGCTGGTCCAACCAAAGTTGCTTTAAAACGTCTCGATAATTCAGTTAAAATTTCAAGTTCTTACATTGATCAGGTAATTATACTTAATAATGAGTTGATTGAAGCGAGCTCCTCCTGCGCTCAAACATTTGAAATTCCAAATTTTCTTTTTTTTTTCATCAATTTATAGTAAAGAATAGTCGTTATAGCTGTTTTCATAAGTCACTCAGCAAATTCATAAACACGTGACATCATAAGATCATAAATGAAAATAGCTGTGATAAATAAAAATTTTTTATTAGTTTTTTATTCATTTTTTGCTTTCATTTTCATATTTCTAATAGATTAAAGCACACCATAAATGTATACAATCTGCTTCATTGGTTGAAACTTTTGGGATTACCAAAGATCCAACGTCTAATTATTATATGATTGTCATGAAATATTATGAAAATGGCAACTTGTATAAATACCTTGATCGTTCCAAAGGGATTATTTCTTGGATTGTAATGATCGATATGTTGTGGGGAATCGCTAGAAGCCTCGAAAAAATTCATGTTGAAGGAAAAATTCATAGTAATCTTCATGGAGGAAATTTACTTGTGGACGAAAAATATATTATAGGTACTCGTATTAGTGACGTAGGTCTTTGTGGCCCATGTGATCATGATGAAAATAAAAGTTCAAATCAAATATACGGAGTCTTACCGTATATTGCACCCGAAGTTTTACGTGGTGAAAATTATAGTGTTGCTTCTGATGTATACTCATTTGGTATTGTTATGAATGTTTTTGCAACAGGAAAAAGACCTTGGTATGATAGAGCCCATGATATTAATTTAGCAAAAGATATTTGTGATGGTAAAAGACTCGAAATTCCAGAGGATACGCCAACATTTTATGCAGAATTAATGCGACAATGTTTGGACAATGAACCAAAAAAACGTCCAACTGCATCTTACTTAAATAAAAAATTGGAAGAATGGGTTGAATTAATTACTAATAGTTCAAATCCATTAAATGATTATTCCGTTTCTGAACGTGAAACTATTTCTCAATTGCCTTTAAAATATTGTCATCCTGAAATACATTCCGAAGCATATTATACAAGTCGATTTTTATATTTTCCCGAATTATCAAACAAAAATGACTAATTTATATATCGTTATAAATTTCAAATTATATACCATAAAATGATATATGTGTAATTATTAATTATTACCATTTTATCAGCTATCATCGAACTTGCGTAAAATCTATAAAATAATTAATTTCGTATTAAAAAATACTAAAATTTTTATATAAGAGGTTTATTTCGTCGTAGTTTTCAATTCCTTTATTTTAATTTAATTTCGTAATGGAGCTGGGGATTGTTTTATTTTATTTTATTTTTTTTTTTTCTTTCACTTCGTTTTATTTTAAATATTAAGATTGTTCCAATATGATATACGAGAAATAAAATCCCTTGTCTCTTGCTGCATTTTATATCTATTCTCTAGCACAAGATCCTTCCTATTTTAAGAACATCTCACACAAACATCTTAATGTACAGTATACTTAGAAAGTTTACAAAATACATATATGGTATAAGAATATTATGAATTATGTACTAAATATTAATCAATTCTCTATAAATGCACCCCTTAGGACATAGACATATTTTTATAATAGTGCATTTAGAGAAGGTATATTAAAGATAATTAGAGTTCATATTTATAAGTTTGGACTGAATTGGAGCATGCATTTATGGAGGGAGTTTATAATTTATGAAAAATTTACTTTATAATAAATAAAATATTAAGATTTAAAATTTAATTTTCTTTTTTCGCGTTCAATCAAATTTCCTATAAAGTTATAATCGACATTTTCGCACAGTAAGGTATCACGTTATTTATTTATAATACTTGTACTCATTGTATCACATTATCTAAAGCACTTCGCATTATTATTATTATCAATCAAAAGTAACAAAACCCTTATCTTTAGTGATAGTGATAAAAAAAAAAAAAATTTTTATATGCCACAATTATTTATTATCACAAAGATCTCTGCCTTTTTTTTTATTTTGTGTACCGGTTAATTAAAAAAAAAAAAATCCCGAAAAGAATCAAATTCGAAAAAACGAAGAAAAAAAACCCCCCATAATAGTCGATTAAACGATAAGAAAGAAAAAAAAAACAACCAAACTTCCCGTCAAGGAAAGAATCCTTTTTAGGTTTATCTCAATTCTTATCAATAATATGTAAATCGATCGATCCTCCTTTAATTGTAAATTGATAAGACTGTCTATCAAAGAAAACAAACAATGAAATGGTTATCAGTGTAACTCCTATTGTAAGAAAAAAAATTTTTTTTTTTCTTAGAAGAAATCCGAAAAGAATAAATCTTCTTAAAAATGTTAGAATCACATGTTCAACGTTATCTTTGACACGACTTGAAAAAGTTTTAATAAATTTTTGGCGGAATTTTCCGGATGTCGATTTTTGCCATATTAATTCTATGATAAAAACCATTTAATCACACGTATAAAATTTCCTTATCATAAAATAAAAATAATAATGCCAAATTTGTGTAACGCATGAGCATGATTAATTAATGTTTTAACCCGAAATCGAAATATCCCCCCAAAGAAATAATTTTTTTCACAGAGATAAGAAAAACTTTTTGCTTGTTAAGATAAGATTAAAAAAAAATTCAACAATGATAATGCAATTTCTTTGTTATTTGATTGACAAAAATATTCAAATAATAAAGAAAATCACCAAATTTTGATCTTAGTGTATATCATGAAAAAAAAAACAAACAGAGAAAAGTAAATTAATGCCAATCAAAGAAATAAAACTTTTGATTATCTTATCTTATTTGTTTCATATTAAACGATCAAAACTTTCTTGTCTTATCATCTTGAAAAGCCTAAGATTAACCTTCCGTTTTAATTCCGACATTGATCGAATACATTTACTTTATGTAAAACCCCACAACCTCCGTTGCTTTAAACGTTCGTTACTTAGAAATAGGTTGAGAACATATGTTTCACAGATACTGTAATTAATGGGGTTTACTAAACTTAATTTTACACAAATACGTTTCACAAATATTCATAATTTAACCATAATCATACTAATTTGTTTTTATTTATATAAAAAAAACTTATCTTAAAACCCGTGAGAAAATGTTAATGTACAAATATAGAGAAAAACTTATGTAAAAAATAAAATACATGAAGGGATATAATTTATAATTGTTCATTTGTTCTTATTTAAAAAAAAAATAATAATAATTTATCTTATCCATTTTTTTTTTTCGTCTTAATTTTTAATTCTAATTAAAAATGTCGTAAATGAAACTCCCATAACTACTAATCCTAAAACCATGAATGCAAATGGTGTGTTATTGGCATAAACGTTAAATACTCCAGTAAATATTAATCCACCGATATTTCCACCAGCACCGACCAATCCTGATACAGCTCCAACAATTGTTGGGTCAACGAATGGTACAATACCGAAGACCGAACCGCAGCAAGCCTAAAAAAATTAATTATTAATAAAATTATTTAGAATTTTTTTTTTTTTTGTTTAAATAAATTAAATGAATTTGAATTTATAAATACGTTACCTGAGTGAAAAAACTGAAAATCACTAAAATAATTATGGAATCTCTTAAATTATTTAAGGAAAATCGAAAAGCGATCAAGAATACACCGTTTAAAAATATTATTATAAAATGAACGAATATTCGACCTCGAATTCCTCTTTTCTTATAAGCAAAATCGGATAAAAATCCTCCAGTAGCACGAGAAAATAAATTCATTAAACCAAATAAAGCTCCAATCATACCAGCTTTTGTTTGTGAAAGTGAAAAATGATCATGAAAGAACAATCCAATAACATTATCAACAGAAAGTTCAATTCCAAAAGAACAAGCGTACATTAACATTAAAATTATAACATTTGGATTTTTAAGTGCTACAAAAAACATTCCAATTGTTGGTCTTGATGATGATGTTGTTTTAACATCCTTTTCAGAATTTGTTATACTATCAGCATCACTTTTAATATCTTTATTGGCATAATGTATTTCAATTTTCTTTTCATCATCATTAGCAATATGAATTTCATTAATTTGTTGTTTTCGTCGAGACCAATCTCCTTGAGGACAATCATCAGAAAATAATAAACATGTCAATCCTACAATGAAACAAAGTCCGGCTGGAACAACCATAGCAATTCTCCAAGCTGCATGATCATTTATTCCTGATCTTGTAATTGCATCAAATATCAATGGCATTAAAATATATGTTACTCCTCCTCCCATATTTCCCCATCCTCCTACTAAAGCATTAGCACATCCAACTACAGAACTGCTAAACATTTGTGTAGTCCAAAATTGACATGGTACAAATGTGGCTCCAATAATTCCAATAAAAAATCTTAATGTAATAAAACCATTAGCATTTGTGACTAACCCACTAAGTCCTACTGGAATGGCACTAATCGTAAGTAAAGTTGCCATAGTTCGTTTAGGTCCAAAACGGTCACATAATGGTCCAATAAGTATACGAAAGAAAATTGTTGAAGCGATTGAAGTTAAGTTACTATTATTAACTTGAGCTGTCGTTAATTTAAGATCCGCCTTAATTGTAGGAATTAATGGTGCAATAGAAAACCAGCCGGTAAAAGCGGTAAGAAAAGAAAACCATGAAAGATGAAATGCTCTCATATAAGGTCTTCCAATACTGAAAAGATTAATCGCATCCGCCTTTTGAGTGACAGGATCAACGGGAATTGGTCTCGCGAATAATTTAACCATTATGAAACGTTTAATTTGGTTTTTTATTTTTTTTTTAACTTAAGGAAAAGTTCTTTTTTTTTTAAAAAGGACCTTTGCTTTTCAAAAATAAGAGAAAATTGGCTGTTTAAATAATTTTTTTTTTTATAGATTTATTGATTTTCTATATCGGTTTATTTTGATTTTAATTTTACAGTAATAATTTATATAATATACAAAGAAAATTATAATCAATATTGTCCTTTGTCGTACAAGAAAAAATTAATTAATTATAAATTTCTAAATAAATTAAGGTTCTATGCTGCATTCCGATATAATTTCCTTCGCGTGGAAAGTATCATAATAAAGTATAGTGCATATAAAAAGCTATTAAAGATCTAGAATCTTTACTATCTTATCTTATCTTGTACGGGGATTGCATCATCTATAGTTTCTATAGGTTCAAACGTAAATCAATATTAAAAAAATGTTATAAACAGAACAAGTAAAAAAAAAATTTTTTTTTTCCTTATCTTTTCACCACTTTTCCGAAAAGCCGAAATCTAGATTTTGTGGCAATGCATATGTGAAATTAAATCAGGTTTTCAATGATGTCGGTCATGTCACATTTTTTTTTAAATCACTTCAAAATTGATTCACAATATTCACAATGGCGCAGTAACTTTAAAATTACTGTACTGTATGCCTGTATATTACAGTATTAACCGCGACATGGTTTCATTCCCCCTTAAACAATTGGCGGAATCACAATTTTCGGAGTTTTCTTTTTTGCCAAAGTAATATATGTATTGACTATAATCCAATGATTATAATTCAAAAAAATTAAGCATATTTAATATCTGAATGCAATTGTATCTTACATTTTAATTTTTAATAATTGATCATTCGCATGTTTATTTAAAGTAAATTATATACAGTATTATATAATTAATCATCTATTTCTTTAAATTAAAAAAAAAGAAAAAAAAAGAAAGAAAAAAGAAAAACAAAAAATTCGGAGAATTTTCTTTCAAATAAAATTTTTAAAATCAAATGGTCGATTATAAATAATTTTCTGCTTGACAAACGTTTTTATATTACAATTTGTTATCTATCCTTCTAAATTCTTTTTTTCATTTCATTCATTTCTTTTATCAGTCAGTTTCTTGAACTGTCCTTGATACGAAACTTGAAAATGGAAATTATAATCTTAAATTAGAAATTATCACTTGATATTAGATTACTTATCTTTTTTTTGGGGGACATGATAAACAAATTACTTGAAAAGGTGAAAAGGCAAATTAGATAGAAGTTGACGTTTTAAATTTTGACAGTGTTATCTAATCTCTGCTTATATCAATAATGGAAATTAATAATCTTTCATTAACCAATCAAATTTCTGTTTTTAGAAAGAACCGTTATCGAGAAAGATAAATCATCAATTTTATTGGTTTGTATTATCATATGCCAATCAATTTTACTAGTCTATTTAAATTCTAGAAATAAAATAAAAATAAACAAGATAGACGTAAACAAGTTTTTATTATGAAGATAATAAAGAATACAAAGGATGTACATTATGCATCAATAGTACAATGACAAACTCATATTGGTTAATATAATAAAATAATACACGAAAAAAATTCGTTCGAATAAAAAAAATAAAATGTAAATTTTAACAAATTTGAAAAATAAGCAATGAAATGCTTTAAATAAGTATCTTTGTTTAATCAACCTAACTTCTAGCTAAATTAGGTTAAAATAATGTAATTCGAGTAGAATCAATTTTTTTTTTTTTTAATCCCCCCCCCCTTAACAAAAAAATTAATTATTCAATGCGAGATAAGGGAATAACATATCAATATTGATATATTGATATCTGTCCGAAAATTTCCGTTCACGAGCATATCACACTTTATCTTTAAAATCAGAGTTTATTAATTTCTTTCCATTTGTTTGATCCCTCACATTTTTTTAAGCATTAAAAAACATTTTTTTTTTTTTTGCTTGAATTTTATATTGATGACTTTTTTTATATTTTTAGTGCGTGCGAAACATATTACTTTAAAACTATTTACGGTTTGAAAGTTCTCAGGGTTGATATTTAGGTTACACAAGAAGCAGATCACCTAAGGATTTTTGAGTAAGATCATTCATTAATCGTAATTAATCGTAATTTTATAAAAAATTGAATTCTATTTTCTTTTTCTTTTTTTTACACGCGAGGTATGATCTTATTCGTATTGGGAGAAACTCATTATTTTTTCACTACGCGTATTATCTATTTAAAGACAAATCTATCATATGCTAATTCGATTTGTCATTTGATAAGGCGAATCTAGATAAATTTCTGATAAGGATTTTAAGATAGGATTTCGATAGGTTGATATGATTTTCTGGCGTATTTGTTGTATACAGAAGTGCGTGTATCTATTACCTTACTAAGTAAATTTTAGATTAATAATTTTCAATAATATAAAGCAACTAAATTAATTATCTTGAAAAAAAAAATTCTTAATTTTTAATCATGGCTTTCGTTGAACGACAACCAGCAGAAAATCTCTCTCAACATTTTCCTAAAGAAAAAATATCATCAATTATTTTACCACAACAACATCATCATAATGAACAACAAAAACAACAACAATCAATCAAAGAACAAATAAGAAATGATTTAGAATCAAAAGATGTGATTGTTACTATAGATCCTCGTGATGTTGGAACTCCAGATAACTGGATTCCAAGACATCCTGAACTTATACGATTAACAGGAAAACATCCTTTTAATAGTGAATCTCCTTTACCAATATTAATGGAACAAGGTTTTATGACTCCCACCCCTTTACATTATGTGAGAAATCATGGTCCCGTTCCAAAACTTAGTTGGGATACACATCGATTAGTTGTTGATGGGTAAGCTAAAAAATTTCTTCATTTGATCACATGATGTAAGTGTCATTTACTTCGTGTAACACCATCTTTATCTTATTTATAGGTTCGTATCAAAAACTTTAAATTTGTCAATGGATGATATTGTAAAGATGCCATATCGTGAATTTCCTGTAACACTTATTTGTGCAGGAAATCGTCGTAAAGAACAAAATATGATTAAACAAACGATTGGATTTAATTGGGGTTCTAGTGCAATAAGTACCTCAGTTTGGAGAGGTGTTCCATTACGTCACGTTTTGAAATTGGCCGGATGCAGTCTTGATATTGATTATGAAGAACCTCGTTATGTTTGTTTTGTTGGTTCAGATAAATTACCGAATGGTTATTATGGTACAAGTTTAACTTTAGAATGGGCAATGGAAGATGCTAGGGATGTTCTCTTAGCCTATAAAATGAATGGTGAAAGGTTAACACCTGATCATGGATTTCCACTTCGTGTGATTATTCCAGGAGTTATTGGAGGTCGTATGGTTAAATGGCTCTCAAAGATAACTGTGACAAATAAAGAATCTGATAGTTATTATCATTATCATGATAATCGTGTTTTACCACCAAATGTTGATGCTGAACGCGCCAATAAAGAAAAATTGTGGTATATTCCTGATTATTTAATTAACGAATTAAATATCAATTCTGTAATATCTTCTCCAGCACATGATGAACACATTTCCATTTCAAGTTTTGTTAGTAATACTGAATATACTCTTAAGGGTTATGCTTATTCTGGAGGTGGTCGTAAAGTCATTCGTGTAGAAATTAGTATGGATAATGGAAAAACTTGGTTACTTACAAATTTGGATCATCCAGAAATCACACATCCTGAAGTTTTAAAACGATCACATAATCCAATTCGTCGATATTGGTGTTGGTGTTTTTGGTCATTAAATGTTCCTTTACACACTTTCATTGGATGTTCTGAAATTAGAGTGAGAGCTTATGATTCATCAAATAATACTCAACCTGAAAATCCCACTTGGAACGTAATGGGAATGATGAATAATTGTCATTTTAAAGTAAAAATTAGTACTGTAATTAAAGGGAAAGAAGTCGCATTAAGATTTGAGCATCCAACTCAAGCTGGTAATAATCCTGGTGGTTGGATGGTTAAAAAAGAAGAACCTGCAAAGGATGCTGTCAAAAAACCAGTCGTTAATGGAACTTCGAAGGGTCTTATTACAATGAAACAGGTAGAAAAACGTGATAATGAACAAGAATGTTGGATCGTTATTGAGAAGAAAGTTTATGATTGTACAAAGTTCCTTAAGGATCATCCTGGAGGTAAAATATTTGTTTTTTTTTTGAATCACCTTTTATTATAAAAATAATAATTTTTAATAAATTTGTATAATTATTTATAGGTGCTGATAGTATTTTAATTAATGCTGGAATGGATTGTACAGATGAGTTCAACGCAATTCATTCTGATAAGGCGAAAAATATGTTGACAGATTATTATATTGGTGATTTAGCAGAAGATTCTACATCAAATTCCGATTCAATCACGATACCAAAATCAATAACGACTAATGGAGATTCACTTGTAACGTTAAATCCTAAAGTGTGGCTATCGTGTCCATTTATAGAAAAGAAAATTATAAGTCCAAACACACGTATATTCCGTTTTGCACTTCAATCGGATAAGCATTCACTTGATCTTCCAGTTGGAAATCATATTTTCATTAGAGCTTCAATAAATAATCAATCAGTTATCCGAGCATATACACCAGTCACAACTTCAAATGATCCACCAGGTTACTTTGATCTTTTAGTAAAAATATATTTTAAGAACGAACATCCTCAATTCCCTGATGGGGGACTTATGTCACAACATCTTGATTCATTAAATCTTGGTGATAAAATAGATATAAAAGGACCACTTGGATCTTTTATTTATTTTGGTCGTGGTCAATATCGAATTAAGAGTGGATCACCAATCAAAAATTGCAAGAGAATAGGAATGATAGCAGGTGGTTCTGGTATAACTCCAATGTATCAAGTAATTCAATCAGTTTTAAATGATCCCGAAGATCTTACAGAATTAACTTTAATTTATGCTAATCGAACTGAACAAGATATTTTATTACGAAATGAATTAGACGATCTCGTTAAGCATAATTCACGATTTAAAATTTATCATACATTAAGTAAACCCTCAAATAGTTGGGAATTTGGAACTGGATATGTTACAGAAGAAATTATTCGAAATAATGTTTCATCATCATCATCACAGACTATTATGTTATTGTGTGGACCTTCACCTATGTTAGAATCTTGTATCCCGAATCTAAGTAAAATAGGATTCTTAGAAGATGAAATTATCAAATTTTAATAGATTTATAGAAAAATTTTTCTATTTAAAATTATTTATTTAACTTATTCTACATAGAATTTGGCAACGGAGTTTAAGGTTTAAGTTAGGGGAAGGGTATAATGTTTAGACATCACAATGCGTGATGCTTATTTTTTTTTTTATACATATTATAATCATGCATCTTGCATTTGTGTGCGCGTTATGAAAATAACGCCATCATTCATTGTTTTTTTTTATTCATGTGAAAAAATAAACTTATTAGATGATAGATGATCAAAATACAATCATATTTTTCCTAATGTAATAATGTACAGTTTAATAAAAGTTTGACATTTGACATTGCATAATTTTTATCATTGACTGATCAGCCCGTGAAACCTAGAGTCGATTCATTTGATTGGTCTAGATTATTTTAAAAAAAAATGGGCGGGCTAATTCATAGTTTGTTTGATTTTTGTTGATATGTTAAAATCATTAGAATATACGACTGAAACAAAAGTAATGGTGCCTCCATTGAATTTTGCAATGGTGGCACCAGGAGTTTATAGATCCGGACATCCTAATCGACAAAATTATCCTTTTTTAATTAAATTAGGACTTAAAAGTATAATGTAATTTCCTTTTTCTTCTTTCTTTTTTATATAAAAAAGAAATTTTATTATATAACTCCTTTGTTCAAATAGTTATTTATCATCTGATGATTTTCACGAAGAATTAGAACAATTTGTTAATGAACAAAAAATTCAGGTTTTTCATTATAGAATTGATGGCAATAAGGTATTATTAAATTTTAATTTTTTATTTGGAAGATTTTTTTTTTTTTCTTTGAAAATACTTTCAATATATTTATTTAATATAGGAACCTTTTGTGGAAATTGAACAAAAAGAAATAAGTAGTGCATTAGTTAAAGTGTTAGATGTTCGAAATCATCCAGGTACCTTTTATATATTCCTTTATTTAATTCTGTTTATATTAAATTAATTCTTGTGATTAATTTTATCTTCTCGTTTAGTGTTGATTCATTGTAATAAAGGAAAGGTAATTTATATTTAAATAAATATATATATATTATAAATAAATAATATATTTATTTATTTAAATTAAATTAAATAGCATCGGATAGGATGTTTAATAGGATGTCTTCGTAAATTACAAAAATGGTCAATGACTTCAATATTTGATGAATATCGTAGATTCGCTGGTTCAAAATTAGCTGATCAAGAGGTATTAATTAGTTTATTAATAAAATACTTAATTAAATTCATTTTATTTTTATATTAACCTTAAATATTTATTTTAGTTTATTGAGATATTTTCCGAGCATGTTCCTTATGATCCAGAGTATAAGCCTGATTGGTTATGATTTATGACTATTCAAGTACACCATTTTTAAATAATAATTATTAAAAAATTTCAGAAAAAGAAAAAGAAAAATTCTTATAGCTAGAAAGTTATTTTTCAAAAGATTTATTAAAATCACAATTATACCTTCTACTTTCATGAAAATTGGACAAATGTTGATAAGGTGCATGTAAATAAAAAAATATATTGATGAATGAACTTTGATTTGTTTATAAATAAAGTCAATCCTATTGAATAAACCAGAATGTCATTTTTCATTCTTATCTTACTTAGTACTTTCATATATGAGGGAAAATCAGATGACAGTAAAATTCTTTTTTTTTTTTTTTTTTTTTTTTTACGCGTGGCATGAAATCTTATATGATTTCTAATTATTCTAATTACTCTCTATAAATATATATTCTCTCTAAATGCATGTTTGTCTCTGGTCAAAGAGATTGCATTAATTGTACTGTGGTGTACTGTATTCTACAATTCCTTTTTATTTCTTTACTGATTTGATCGATATTTAGTACACATTGTGATAAATCATTGATCCATGTTGAATGACTAGACTGACCAAGTTATGGGATGACCTATAATTCTCCGGTCTCAAGCCATATAGAACGTTCAATCATTTCAAATGCCCTCACAAGCAAAAAATTCACAATTTCCAAATAATAGTTAAGCTCATTAGCTCAAAAATAGAGCACTTCTGTTACATAAAAATTGTCGAGTCCTGATATGGAAAAGGGTATTAGTAACCTCTTCAGCTTCAACAAATCTTAACATGTATAATGCTGATACAAGCCATCAAGTATTGATCTATAATGTAAATATGATGGTTTAAATAAAAAAAATTGATTACATACTGTTTCAAGCAAAAATTTCATCAATAATTTAAATCATACACTCTATTCAGAGAGATTTTTGTGGTCTTATTCTGTACAGGTATAGAAAAGGCGGATATTTTTGTGGATTAAATGACACTGACTTTTTATGGCATCGTTGTACACTTTCTTGGATCTGTCTACAAAATGGTATATAATAGGGTAAATACCTATTAGCTTTATCCTTTTACTAATTACAAAATAATTATTTTCATATCAGTCTAGTATTTACATTCGAATGAGCACATTTCTACAACTTTGGTAGTATCATGCATTATTGATTTAAAAGCTTCTGCAGTTATGAATAAAAAAAAATTAGTTAATATTGGCTCAAGTTTGATTATATTAGATCAGAAAAATTAAGTTAAAAAACCTTTCAATGATGTGACGATTACTCGTGTATGTTCAATTCCTACCAAAATGCATCAGCGTCACTCTATAGTTCACATGAGAATAATATAATAGGCTAACGAAATTTACGACGAAAAAACTAGTTCGATTTAGTAGGACATCACTTAAATAGATATAGATTAAGTATACATACATTTTTTTCACGCTCCTCACGAATCGTTTCCAAATACAATGCTTTCAGCCAATCTGTCATATTTGGTTTTCTGCCATGAGGCAGGCATAACGAGTAAGCAAGCCTCCCTCTGCAGAAACTTTAAAAGCAAGCACGTCAACATATAAAGCCTCTGCTAATTTCAACAAAAAAGCAAAAACTCTCAGTCTCCGTATATGGAGCGCCTGTTCAATTAAAAAGTCCCAAAGATTATCATTTCTGAATTTTTACAAGTACCAATTACAACAATTCGATTCAACTTTTCTGTTCGAAAAGAGTCTAACGAAATCTCAAAGATTTATTGGATGTGTTGATCATGCCAAATCTGACAAATATCATTAACAATGCTATTCATTATTCATATAATTTTCTATTTGATAATAAAATTGATTTACAACCTTAGTGTAAAAAAAAAAAAAATAATTTTTCTATTTACATACAAATTGACTTTGTGCTCTTTAAGTACAATCTGAAATGTAGAAGTCTAGTAATGTTTACTATTGCGTACTTGAATCTTTCAGAAATATAAGCAGATAATCATTAGTAAGAATTATTTACTATTTTTATCATCAAATATGTGTTTCTGAATTAAAAATAAAAAGTGTTTGAGTAAATATAGTTAGTTATAAAGAAGTCCCTAAAATTAATAACAATGATTGATTTGTTTTTTTTTCGTTATTATTAGAACCATGAGTTGAAATGCCAAGTGTAAAAGCGTTGCAAGTTAGTAAGCTTGTGAACGTTCTGTCATAGGAAGAGCATAGCATGCTTGTACTTAATTTTTAAAGTAATGAAATTTGGAAAAAATGGAACTTCTAATGAAACAGACGATTAAAGAACATTTAGAATTTTATCAGAACTTTATAAGTAACGTCAGAAAAATATAACAAAATATTAACATAGAAACGAACCAAAATTTTAAGATGAGGAATAAATTTAACTGAAAGAGAACGAAATTTTTAAAATATAATAAAATAAAGAACCCCAGAATGGATACTGCAAGTGAACAACCCCAAGATGATAGAATCTATTTTAGAAATTCCAGAGCAAACGTTAGTAAGACTTTATAAATTGAAAAAAGACTCTCTACCAGTAGATAGAACTTTTAGCACATTATAGTTCGCTGCAAGGCACAGATAAGGTACGGATTAGTTTAGCATATGATTATAGATTTTTGTTTGCGGACTTGATTAGTTTTGTGATTTGCTGATAACAAGTATATATTTATTGGTTTTACTTTGTTTTTTTTAACTTTTTCAAAAGGACTAATGTGTTTTGTAGCAGTCGAAGAATCTAATTTGAATTCGCTTTGAAGAAAATTATGATCTCATCACGATCGTAATGGAAGAATTGAATTATCCATAACAAAGTGGCATTACTATTTTTTATTCATTGAGTACATTCAGGAAAGTTCGAGAATAAATGCTTTGTTACTGACATAATACTTTTGATTTTCAAATCATTTGTGAAAATATGTGGTTCATTTTCTAATTCGGGCCAAAATTACAAAGTCATGTGAGTTGAAAGAAATGTTCACCTTCGGGTGATAATTGAATGTCAAAATGAATTTGTGGAGAACATTCGAGGCGCCAATTTCCACAATAATATTAAGTTGAAGCAACATTCCGATAAAAAAAATATGGTTTGTTGATTAGAAATAGTAACATAAATGTTATTGGAAAGGTAAACCATTATCAATGAAGTAAAACTGGAAATTATTTCACGTGATAATAAATGATAAATGATTTCAAGCTATGCTGATCCGTATTGTCTATCATCCAAAATAGTCTTTATTACAATAACCATTGTTTTTTTTCTGACATTTCGATAGCGAAAGGACATTTCTCGATAATCTATTTATTTGAAAGGCTTTCATCAAAACAATTAAATCAATAAATAAAAATTATTATAAATATCAAAAGATTTTTACTTTCAATTAACACTATCCATCTTAAAAAATATTTAAATTTAAATATCAACATTTCAACTGTTTTTAAAAAAATTGTTCTAAGCAATAAGCTAACATTAATTACACACTTCGATTTCGAAAAAAAAAATGGAACTTGATTTACCTTATCAAGAGATTAAATTTGCTCCAAAAGAACAAAAAAATTGCCCAGACTGCAATCTACCTACGACATCATTCGGATGGTGTATGCCATGCGAAACTAATTTTATGAAGGAAAATTTTTTCAATTGGTCATCTGGAAATAAAGATATTGATGAATTGATCCGCCACACCCAATTAAATGCTACTCAAATTTGCGATTATTTTGAATGGATTCCATTTGAATCATTCGAAATGGTTAAATATATTGGAAGTGGTGGTTTCAGTAGTGTCTATTCAGCTCTTTGGATGGAAGGACCAAGATTGATTTGGGATGATACATCAAAAGAATGGTCTCGAACCGGACCAATCAACGTTGTATTGAAACGTCTCGATAATTCACTTAACATCTCAAGTTCTTTCATTGATGAGGTATGTTGTGCCAAAAAGTTTCGGTATTTATAATTTTAACGAAAAAGAAATTTTACGCTTTTTTTTTTATTCGTAGATTAAAGCACACCATAAATGTATACAATCTGCTTCATTGGCTGAAACATTTGGGATTACTAAAGATCCAACGTCTAATTATATGATTGTCATGAAATATTACGAAAATGGCAATTTGTATCAATACCTTGATCGTTCCAATGGGATTCTTTCTTGGAGAGATATAATCGATATACTATGGGGAGTCGCTGAAGGCCTTGAAAAGATTCATGCTGAAGGAAAAGTCCATAAAAATCTTCACGGAGGAAATTTACTCGTAGATGAAAAAGTCACTATAGATACTCGTGTTAGTGATGTAGGTATTCATGGACCATGTTCTGAAAATAAAAGTTCAAATCAAATATATGGAGTCTTGCCATTTATTGCGCCCGAAGTTTTGCGTGGTGAAAATTATACTGCTTCTTCTGATATCTACTCATTTGGAGTTATCATGAATACCTTTGCAACCGGAAAAAAACCTTGGTATGATAGAGCCCATGATATTTATTTGGCAAAAGATATTTGTGATGGTAAAAGGCTTGAAATTCCAGAGGATACCCCAACATTTTACGCTGAATTAATGCAACGATGTTGGGACAATGATCCAAAAAACCGTCCAACTGCATCTTATTTAAATGAAAAGATGGGAGAATGGATCACTTTAATTTGTGATAATCCAAAACCATCAAATATTTTCGATGACTACACTGTTTCTGAAGATAAAAGGTGGAATATAATTTCACAGCGTAGAAATTATGTTCATCCAGAGATACATCCCGAAGCATGCTATATAAGTAGAGCTCTGTGCTTTTTAAATTATCAAGTAACATAAATCCATCATCGTATCATATGCCGTATTTTACTAATATTAAGCATTCCCTAATATAAGCACATTATGACATTATGATGCCTTTTGCGGTAAAAAAGGATGCGAAATACGGTAACAATTAACAAATGATTTACACGCTTTCGTTGTTTGAATTTTCTTAATATGTTAAAACTTTTATTATTATGCAAAATATCCGTTTTTTAAATTAAATTATGCCATCATTTTTATATGATTATGTCAATTATGTCATAAGAATTTATTTTACATCTTAAGATTTTGTAGACACGCAGAAATATTTTTGTGCGTAATCCATAAAAGTATTATTTCCAAATAGTTCTAATTTTTAGTCTTTATACAGTATATTATTATTATTATATGTTAAACTAAATAAAATATAAAATTCAACTTAGCCGCTAATATCCAGCACGTGACATAAATAATAATATTTAAAAATTCTGATTGGTGAGTTTTGGCTATAATTTTTAATTTCTTCAAAATGATTCGCCCTCATTTCCGTTCCAAAAAAATCATCTATTGAAAATCTGGTTTCTAACCTAGAACCTGTTGAATTACTGTTATTTCACAAAGAATGATCCAAATTTAATGATTATAAAAACGAAAATGCAGGTTTGGATAATGCAATATTTACTTTTGTCATTGTTGCAGTATATAAAAATCTTTCCATCTCTTGAATCACAATAATTTATGTTTGATAAGTTGCTTCAAATATTTCTTGACTTAATTATAACATAGTTTCTTTTTCTTTTCAAGTCAAACCTGACATGTACGAAGACGGTAAAGAATATGGTGAGTACGTGATGAACCTGAAAGGTCTGAGAGGTAAAGTCGTAAGTGAAAGATCATTTTATTGCAAAACTATTAGCTGTGCGTACTGATCTCCTGGCCCGGACTCAAAGTAAAGCCGGCCGGAATTAAAGAGTAATTTATAGTTATAACAGCAAATAATGTAATAATCATGTGACTTGTATAAATAATATTATTTTGCCCTCTTTGTATACTATATAGTCTAACTATATAATTTTTGCAAGGCTAATATTTAACTTTTATAATAATTTCATTTGTATATGCACCTCCTCAAGTCTGTAGTGTAATTACAGTAGATAATGTATGTTACTAAAAAGACCTTTATTATTCTTATTACAATTATTATTTACTTTTGACATTTCTATTCTGATTTTCTTCCATTCATCATCAATTAGGTTTTATACATGCTGCATGAATTTAGAATCTGCCGATATGCAAAATTGTGATGCCATCAACACATTTATATGCATTCTGCAAATCGGCTATGGTGAAGCCATTTTTAAAATGGTCAATGGATTGAGAGAAAAAAAGTGTTTTTTCCATACAAATTCAGGATGTAACCTCAAAAAAACACAATAAAACACAAACACTTTATCCAGAAATTATACAATGGAACACTTTTTTCCTCCATTTTGATCACACATATGTTCTAACTATAAATAGAAAACTTTCAATTGTCTATGTCCAAAATCCAAAAATGATTGTTTCCAGTGCAAATAAGATCGGCAGCATCTTTCAATACTTCTAATTTTAGAAATTTACAAAATTATATAAGCAAAGATTTTTGCGCTTAACAAATTAACGCTAAATAAGCTTTCGATGGATTTACCTTATCAAGAGATTAAATTTGCTCCAAAAGAACAAAAAAATTGCCCAGACTACAATCAACCTACGACGTCATTCGGATGGTATAAACTAATTTTATGGATGAAAATTCTTCAATTGGTCATCTGAAATTAATGAATTGATCTGCCACATCCAATTAAATGCCAAATTTGCGATTACTTGGAATGGATTCCATTTGAATCATTCGAAATTGTCTATTCAGCTCTTTGGATGGAAGGACCAAGATTGATTTGGGATGATACATCAAAAGAATGGTCTCGAACCGGACCAATCGAAGTTGCATTGAAACGTCTCAATAATTCACTTAACATCTTACTTTCATTGGTGAGGTATGTTGCGTCAAAAAGTTTCGATATTTATAATTTTATCGAAAAAGTAAGTTTACATTTGTTTTTATTTTCGTATTTCTAATAAGTTAAAGCACACCATAAATGTATACAATCTGTTTCATTGCTGAAACATTTGGGATTACCAAAAATCCAACGTCTAAAGTTAGGAATAATCAGGGTTTTTTCCCGGAGGGAAAAACCGTTATTCTGATCCCCGTGGGACTTGATCATTATTACTATCACGTGCAATTATTTATAGTATTTATTTTTTATACTTTTTATCTGTTATACTTTTATAAACTTCTTCTCTTTATTCTTCTCTTGTTTACTGATTTTTTTTCACAATCCCACAAATTTAATATTGGAAATATTGATGTTCGAAATTGTAATAATTTTAAAGTAGAAGTTATTATCAAAGCATTTGACTAGAAAACGTAATTTTATATTTGTAATATATAGAATAAATGATTTGAAGAATATTTCCATAAAAATAAATAAAGTTTATTGCCATGAAAAAGTTTATTACCATGAAAAAAACAGCATAAAAATTTCCCTGGTAAAAAATGATTATCTATATAATCAGGGAAAATTACGATGATCTTTATCATAAGCCACTAGTGCGACAGGGTATAATTATATGAAAATGGCAATTTGTACCAATACCTTGATCGTTCCGATGGAATTTTTTCTTGGAGAGATATAATCGATATACATCTCGGAACATACTAAATACATCACCGAAATCATCATACTGTACAAGCACTTCTATCCCGCAGTTTTGATTTTCTTAAATATTTAGATTAAATCTTTATATATAACTTTGATTTCATTAGTAATTTCAAAAATTCTATACCATCTTTTTTTTTTCTTGAATATATATTTTTTATTATACAATGTAACAAATAGCTTTACATTATTTATTTATATTTTCATTTTAGGATTGCGCAGTCCTGTTAATTCGTTCAAATCTTAATAAATATGAAATTTGAACCATATTCAGCACGTGATACACTAGTATATTTTTTTTAATTATCATTACGCAATCAAATTAATTCAGAAAGCAACCTTTTTTAACTTGAAATCCGGGTTTATAACCTAGACAAACTTGTTTAAATTACTGTTATTTCCAAAGAATGACCTAAAATCCCAAATTTCAATGATTATAAAAATTGAATAATATAATATTTGCTATTTGTCATTTTTTGCTATATATATAAATCTAATATTTCTTGCTTAATTATCAAAGTCAAATCGACATGTACGAAGACGGTAAAGAATATGATGAGTACATTGATGAGCCTGGAAGGAAAAAAGCATGATAAGTAAATGTGAAAGCAATTGCCAGTTTTTACTAGAATATTTCATAATTTTAAAATAACAAAGACTTTTTTGTAATTTTCTCGTATAATAATGAATGAAAAATAGCTATTCATGTACAGTACATTAAGGACAATGTCTAATCTATACAATTGTTTGATTAGACAAATGTCCAACACTGTTATCTATATATTCCTAAATTAAATAATTATTAAAAAAAAAACACTTTCAATTAATCATAGAGGTGATCAGATGATCAATGACAATCCTGATGAATAATCATGCTATCATGCATTGGATTGCTAAATTTCATAACATCGTCTATTTTTTAGTCAACACAAAAAGAATAATTTCTATTCCGGTACCACACAAGGAGGTCGAGTCATTCATTGTCTATGAATTTCCCAATTAATCTGAAAAACCCAATTTACGTTCCACAATGAATGATCATCGATAAGATATAAATACCAAGTTCCCCGATTAATCTAAAAAAAAAAAAAAAAAAAAATTTTCAATATGTCCCCTTTAAAACTAACATATCAAATAAATTTACCCAAATCACTTGAAATAAAAGAAACTTATTATAGTCCTATCTTTAGTACAAATAATGATGTTTTTTGGCAATTATTATTACAACTTGAAGATAATGATTCTTATGGACTTTATTTAAAGCCAGTTGCGGGTCCAGATGAAATTACTTGGAGAGAACGTTCAAAATCATTATCCTTTGAAATATTTATAAAAGAGATGAAAAATAATAATCAAATCACTAGATTTTGTAACAGTTACCTTTTAATACCTCCTGATATTAAAATTGGTTATGGTAATATTTAACATTCCATATTTTTCCATATTATAATATTTTCTTTTTTTTTTTTCTTTTTTTTTATATTTTAACTTTTTTTTTTTACAATTTAGGTTATGGATGTTCAAAGGTATTAAAAAAATCATTACTTCAAAATGGAGAATTGATAATTGGAGTTATAATTAATAATATTGAATATAAAGAAAGTGGAATTCGTAAAACATATTCTCCTAAACCTATTCCAAAAAATCTTATAGATGCATGGAAAGATCAACTATTTGATTTTCAACCGGCTGATGTAGAATTTAATGTACAAGGTGAAACATTCTACGCTTGTAGTTCAATACTTTCTAAAAGATCTGAATATTTTGCAAAAATTCTATCAGGTCAATGGTCTGAATCAACATTTATTCAAGGAGACAATGATAATTATGATAATGAGAAAGATGATCAAATCAATAACGTTGAAAATAATTTTGAGATATTACCTAACTTACAGACAGATAGTATTTCGAATGGGAAGAAATATGAATCAAAATCAAATATTAAAAATTCAACAATGTTGATAAATAATAATTTAACAAATAATGATGACAAATTAAATTGTCAAATAAAACATCGTATTGAAGTTTCTGAATACGATCCAATTACATTTTCAGCTATGCTTGAATATCTTTACACAAATCAAGTAAATTGGACAAATAAAGACAATGAATCTATTACAATAGGATTATTTCGTTTAGCAGATCAATATCTTTTATCAGAACTTCGAGAACGAGCGAAAATCAGGATTTTAGACGAATTAAATCTTTCTAACGTATCAGATATTATGTTTAATTTGGTTTCAGATTATGAAGATTTAAAAGAACCAGTTTTAAAATTTATGGCAAAAAATTTTGAAGAAGTTAATAATTCTCAAGAGTTTAAAGATATTTTAGCAAATTTAGTAAATTATCCGAATTATAATGTGATTTTATCAGAAATTTGGGCCGAATATTTTAAAACTCAAAAAAATTAAATAGTTTTAAATATATTAACATTCTGTTTAATGAATAAAATAGATATCTTCCGTTGATAAATACAATAATTATTATAAATAGTATTTTTAGCTTTGACAGAATCTTTGTGCGATGATCTTTTACAATTTAACCATGATTTTTGATCTGTAAAATAAAGACTTTATTCTGAATTAACTAGTTAAAAAATGTCTCAATAACCGCATGATAAGCCCATCGCTCCCTCATGATCTATATTGACAGAATCAAACTTTATTTTGTGTGAACTTAATTTAAAATGTTTACTTAATCATGTATGAGTTTGACGCAATGTTATACACTAACATAACATTCTTAATGGTAAAAACAAGCCTTTCTAAGGATAGGTCCGTTTATTAAATTTATTTCGGGTTGCATTCATTTCACCGACAGACGTTTCACCTCACCGACAACATTGTGACAGTTAAACACTCGGCCCGCATTATAACATAACTCTAGCCAATATAATTATATGTCACGCCGCGTGTTGTCGGTGAAATGATTGTCGGTGAAATGACCCAGACCCAATACTTTGGTGGAGGTTTGGTTAAAGTTAAAGAGAGGTTGTTGATTGATTGAATATATTTAGTCAAGAGGGAAAGGGTAGTCTTGGGTCTAAAAAATGATGGAGATGGGGTAAGGTGGCCAGGGAGAGGTTCTTTGGGCTCGGAAATATTTTTTTTGGTGTCCGAGTTTATGTTAGATAAGAAATAAATGTATTCTATAAAAAAAGAACCTTTCCCCACCCACCACTAAAATCAATTCGGGATGAATGCCTCACCCACAAAACTGTCAATACTGATTCACCCTCTTTAACTCCAAAGAAAAACGCCTCCATACTCAGTTTCATGATAAATGTAAAGTCAACTTTAAAGGAACTACCAAACTTTTTCACCTCACTCTTAATATCACCGATCAAAACACGCTTGTGTGTCCAAATGAAACCTGACTGACCCCTGTTGAGACACTTTAAATAAAGTCTCTGACTAAATGAATGAGTCCACAATTTTGATCCCTCTACCAACCTTCAAAATCCATTTACTCAAACTAGGAGCTGGCCCCAGCCAATACGTCATTGCGAATTACTACCTCGTCCTTTTCCTACCGTGGGTCCATCCCCTCTGAAAATTGCATGAATAGTGGTTACCAAACTACAAAACCTGGCAACTGACACTTCCATTTTTAAGTTCAACCATTGTCCCTTACGCTCGCTAGTGCACTCTAAAATCTTATTGGAACTGTCAGGTATATCTCTTTTACCCTCTGAACTTTTAGGCAGATAGAAAGTTATTTTCAGATAAAATTATAAAAAACCATCTCCGTTTATTTAATTAAATACTTCTTCAAATTTTTTTTCTTTACTTTTATTCTCTTTATCAAACTCACAGGATCCAGCAGTTTAAACTCAATCCTCTCTTTTAAAGTTAGCTCAACTCATCTTTAATATCCACTGGAAAAAGTTCCTTTGACAGCTCAAACATATTTATAAGGCAATTATTTATTAGTTACGGGTATAATGGCCCATGTTAGCATATCGATATAATTGGCAAAGCTATTAAATCGTGAAATGTATTGGGTTTGTACCTAATGAACTCGATCCATTGATGATGTATTTTTCTGAAAAACTTGTGGATAATATGTTATTGGCGCCAGAGAAACGTGGACTTGCTTTATATTCTTTCATGAATATAACTGATAATGATCGTTTTCTGATTATTTATTTAGTAAATCCTTTTTATACTTACATGATTATTAATTATTATTTAGGTAAATAGTTTAACACGTAAATTGACATTGGCATGATCTAATATTAAAATTTCCGAATACAACTTATTTACATTTCTATCCATACTTTTATCTCTTTATACAAATCAAGTTCAAGTATTTAAAGATATTAATAAATTATCCGAATTATAATGCTAAACATTTTTATTTTTCTATTAACAACGATCATATTATTTTATTAGATTAATTTTTTATCAATATGGCAATTGAAAGCTTTTCGTATTGTAAGATGTTTGGGCGTACAGTCATTATTAATAATACTGCGCCTATCGAATGGGCGAATGAAATTTCTAGTTACACATGAATGTTCATTATATAAGTTTAATTTGACAACTTAAAATTTTTTTCAATTGGTTTTTTTCTCATAAAATTTTTTTTTTTTTTTTTTCTTAAAAAAAAAAAATGGCAAGTAATAAAATTACGCAATTAACTTATCAAATGAATATATCAAATTCATTAGAAATAAAAGAAGATATATATAGTCCAGTATTTAGTACAGGAGATAATTTATTATGGCAATTATGGTTTGTACCATTAGTTAAAAATACTGTGAATAATAAAGAATATTGTTCAATATATATATTACCCGTGGCAAATCCTGATGAAACTTCATGGAGAAAAAGATCAAAATTTTCTATTAAATTATTTGTTAAAGAAATTAAAAATTTTCAAACTTATAATTTAATTTCAAGTAATAATGAATTATCTATTTCTCCTGATACTAAAATTGAAAATGGTTTGTTTGTTATTATTATTAATTATTATTTCGATTTATAAAATTTATTATTATTATTTAATTATTTTATTTTATTTTATTTTATTTTTTGTTAGGATATGGATATCCTGAAGCGTTTGAAAGAACGTCACTTTATAATGGAGAATTAATTATTTGTGCCATATTTGATAATATTGAGTATAAAGATAATAAACAATATAATAATAATGTTTCACTTGACCCGCTTCCGGAAAATCTTGTTGAAGCATGGAAAAATCATTTGTTTAATATTCAACCCGTTGATGTAGAATTTAATGTACAAGGGGAAAAATTTTATGCTTGTAGTTCAATACTTATTCAAAGATCAAAATATTTTGAGAACGCTTTATCAGGTGTATGGGCTGAATCAACAATTAATAATCAAAATGAAGATGATGTTTATAACGAAACAAAGATAGAAGAAGATATAAAAGAGAAAGAAGGCAATAAAGAAATTGATAATTCAATTGATATGAAAAATAATTCAGAAGAAATCAATGAAGAAAAATTAAAACATCAAATCAAACACAGGATTCATATATCAGATTATAAACCATTATCATTTGCAAAGATGTTATCGTATCTTTATACAAATCAAATCGATTGGAACAACAATAACAACAACAACAACAACAACAACAACAATAATAATACCATTTCCGTTGCCGAAGAAACTAATAATATTTCCTTTACAATAGAAATTTATTGTTTAGCGGATAGATATTTATTAACAGATTTATGTCAAAGAGCAAAAAATAGAATATTTGAAGAATTAACTGTAAATAATGTAGCAGAGATTATGTTTCGTTTAGTACCTAAATATGAAGATTTGAAAGAACCTATTCTTTCCTTTATGGCCGAAAATTTTGAAGATGTTTGTAATTCTAAAGGATTTAAGGATGTTTTGGCGAATCCTAACGATTATACTTATTATAATCGGATTATGTCTGAAGTTTTATCTCAACATTTTAAAATTCAAAAAGCTAAACTTAACAAGTAAGAAAATTTAAAATTATCATTAGTTTGCATTGAAAGATTATTAAATTTTATTTCCCTCTCTTTTTTTTTTTTAAAAAAAAAAAGACAACATTTGCAAACAAACAATCTTGCTGGCGTTGGATTACCTCCGATGAGACCTGGTCCTCCACCTGGTATGAGACCTCCGCTACCATTACCTTACAATCCTTCTGTTGGATATAGACAACCTCCACAACTCAACAACAACAACAATAATAACAATAATAGTAATTCTCAATCGAATTGAACAAATGGCAACATAGACTCACGTGATTGATATTCTAACCATATTTATAATTTCATTGAGAATTGTTTATATAGTCAAGTTCTTTATTGAAATATCTGATATCGGTACATTAAAATTTTTTTTTTTAAATTATAAGTGAAGAAAGAATTTTTTTTTCTATTTATAAAATAAAAATATCGTGATTAAAAAAATTTTTCCTTTGTCTTCTAAAAAAATCAATTAATATCACATTGTTATTTAAAACTTCGGATTTGTAACATCGGCATAAATTGCATTCACGTGATCATCCTGCGCCCATCGGATCCGAACGAAAGCAAATAGATATCATGATACTTACATTTATATAAATTCGTTCATAGAAAAAAGCGATGGAACAATGCTAGAAGCATTCCGAATCTTATAATCTGCCAAGAACCATTCAAACTTTTAACAAATTTGGATCATTGAAGTGCACGATGGTGTAATTTTTATTCTAAATTTGTAGAATCAACTTCTTAATATATATTAGATTAACGATAATTGAATTTCAGGGTGAAGAATTTATTTATAGCTTCAGCCAATCTTTGAACATCTTTTTTAATATATTTACATTAAATTAAGTAGTATGATATAATAAAATAAATTTGATAAAAATGGCATTAACCGTAACGGGAATTACCCGTTTATAAATATTAAATAATGATTTTCATAAATAATTTCGGGTATTATAATAAACGAAAGAACTGAACATCGGGAAGCATAATAAAGTTTGATTAAACAAGCAAACACATCTAAGAAAGTTAATTATAATAGAAACTTTAAACGAAACTTATCAAATCTCCTATTTAAGGGTATATTTGAGTTACGAAAAATATTGAAAATGTTTAGTGACAAAGATCTAAATCTTCTTTATTTAAATAATAAATAAAGATAACAAGGAATGTTGCGAACATAATATTAATGACGAAAAGAATATAGACGAAACACAACATAATAATATCTTTGGTTTTATTTTTTTTTTCTCTGTAAACGAACAAGAAGTGATACTGTGCCACCATATGTATAATGTATTGGGGATACTCATCTCATTTCTATTATTATTTTCGGCCTTACGTTAAAAGTATATTTAAAATTAATAAATATGCTGCATCAACGGTGTTCTAATTAATCTAATTAAGATTTCCATGTTATGTAAGAGGCAATCAATACTTAAAAAAAAATTAAATAAACAAACTTCCCGCTTTTTTTTACTGCAATCTAAGAAACCAATTTCTATTTAGATATTTTAAATGGGTTGATTCGTGACACGTATGACTTTTTTTAAATTTATAATTTATATACATATATTGAATCTTTATTGTAAAAAAAATATACATGATATCAGAATAATCAGATTTCTAGAATTTTATAAATAGTTGACCAATATTTATACCCACGGATTCTTAAATTTATTTGGCAAAAAAAAAATTCTTTTTCGTTTCGTTTCATTCTTGTAATTATTATACGCGTATTTAAATCTCTTGTTAATAAACACTTTTCTTAAATAAGATATTTTTTTTTTTGCAATAATGATGTTCTCAAAAGAAATATATATACATGATGCCGAGTTGGAAATAGTCGTACCAAATGGCATTATTGATTTTAATGAAGAAAATATTGATGATATTATTGATGCTAAACAAAGAACTCAAATCTTTTATGGTAATAAAAAAATTTTTTGATTTTCGAAAAAAATAAAGAAATATATTTGTGAAGGATAATCTTAAACTTTAATTTTTTTTTTTTTTTTTTTAATAGATGAATTGCTTCATGTTTATTTGATATCAACACTTCCACCTGAATCAAATTTCGAAAATAAAGCGGAAGCAACAGAATTCTTTAAAAAACTCGAAGTTAAATTACAAGCGACATTAATAGATACACCAAATTTATCGGTACCATCAAATTATCATTCATCGGAATTAATTCGTCGTACTTCTTCATCAAGTTCAACAGCATCTTCTATTAGTGGAATATTTAGTGGTGGTACAAGCATGAAATCAAGTTTAAGTTCGACCTCTACATCACCTTCCACACCTGGATCTCCTGATAGTGGTTATAGCGTTAAAAGACTTTCTTCAAGTAGACTTATTGAAGGAACTGTTATTTATTCTGCTCAATATGATTCTAAAAATAATAACAATATGGTGATTGTCAAAAGAAATGATTGTTGGATTTGTGTCTTACCTCTATTGTTTCCCGTAGGTAAATACCGGAAAAATTACGCACTTATTTTAAAAATATTTTTAAACTTGGAATGATTAACATTTCATTTCTTTTTTTAGCTCACATAAAATCACGTGCGCAGAATCAAATTGCATTGAACGTCACTGTTACACAGTCTCGACGAAAAGTTAACTCACCTGATTCGTATTTATATTCTATGGATAATTTTGGAATGAATTTGCTCGAAGGTTTAAATGATGGTAATTATTATTTCAAAATATCAAATCTCAAGTACTATTGTTTAAAACAATGGGTTAAATCAAACCTATCTTTTTAATTATTTGTTAGATCCAGCATTTGAATCGGTAAATTTTTCAATTCCAACATCTCATCCAGATTCAACAAAAAGAGCAAGTATCTATTCAGATTTACCTTCAACACCTATTAAAAGATGTACTCGGAAGATACTTTCAGTAAAGTCAACATTGAATGCTCGTATAAGAACTACATATGTATCACCATCGGAAAATACTTTAATGATGTCTGTTGAATTAGAAAATGATACAGAAAATGATATCACATTCTCCATTGAAGATGTAAAACTTGAAATTGCTCATGGATTTGTTACAAGATATGCTTGGGGTCCTCAAGATACTTCCAATGTAAGTTACATTGCTCACGTGATTACTTACGGTACGAGTGTATGTAACGCAAAAATAATAATAATAATTTTTTTTTTTTTAGGACAAGGTTCCAATCACATTACGACCATTAGACCAAGTAAATTTCCTATATAATGTGACAATATTAGAAGATCCTTCATTCCCCGAACCTTTGAATACACAACAATATTATCCAACACCAATTCCAAATTCAAAGACTTCTTCAAGAAGAGAATCGATAGCATCAATTAATTCCGCATTAAGTACACCATCAGTTGAAAATAATCATCGAACTTTATCAGTTATCGTAAAAGGACGTCCAATTATTGATGGAGTTAAATCACATTGTATTGAGTCAAAATGGAACTGCATGTTAAACGTATCAACTTTATTAAAAGATGATTTGATGGCATCGATGCTTCAATTAGAAAGGGTAGAAAGTAATAAATATGCACCAATGATTGGCAATAATAAATTTAATTATAATGGAGGAATTAATACAACAACAGCAATTCGTGATTCATTCAGCTTAAAAAATACAAAAAATTATGATTCTATTGAATATGGAAATAATGTTGGATTAGAAATAAATATCAATGGGGTTAATAGTGCTAATAAAAAACAGCATAATGGATATATACCTGATATGAATCCGTTATATTCCAATGGTGAAAATAATGGAATTTTACCTAATGGAAGATTACCAAAGTCACAAAAACAAATGAATTCTGATTTGGATGCTCGTGATGGCGTTTCCGTTTCTTTTTCAGGTGAGTAATCAAGGGATGTGAAAATGAATGAATGAGAATGAAAAACAAATATTAATTCATTTTTATTTTTATTTTTATTATAGTCAGTGGTAAACCTACTGTGGGTAAAGTATTTACTATGAAAGTGTTTATAGCAAATAAATCAAAACATGTTAGAAGATTTACCTTGTCAATTCCAAACAAAAAACGACCTAATGAAAAGTAAGTTGATTTTCGTTCTCTCCTAAATATTAGTTTGATTTTTTTCTTTTTACTTATTTTATTTTTATCTTTTTTTAGGCATTCTCGATTACTACCTAAAACATTTTTAAGCCAATCAACGGATATTACCTTAGTTGAATCAGATAATATTAAAAATGGTGTGTTACCTTTAGAAGTTCCATTCATGGACGAAACAGTATTTTTGAGGAAACATTTAGAATACGAGACTCCTGATGCAGATTTAATTTGTTTAGATAATGATATTAGAATTGGGTAAGTTCAATACTTTTATTTTTAACTGATATAAACTTAAAAAAAAGAATCATTTTCACTAAATTGTTTTTTTTTTTATTTTAGTCCAATAAACCCATATGATAGTGAATCTGCGACATTACATTTTATATCAACAAAAAAAGCATTACAAACAGTTGAACTTATACAATTAGTTGATGATGATACTGGATTTATAACAAATTTAAGAGAAGTTGTCCAAGTTAATGTCGCAAAGAATGAAAAAAGAATGAAAAGAATTAATCATAATTATAATAATTCTGTCTTAAGACATATTGAAGTTACAGGCTAAAGAAATTTTCATTCTACCCTATCAAAAAAAAAAAATGTTATATACTTATTTCTTGTAAAATAATTTACAATGTAAAATAGTGTATCAATTACTAGAAACGACTTACTTTTTTTCGTATTTTTATTTTATTTATTTTTGTACATTTGTTATTTTATACTTTTTTTTTTTCGTACTTTTTTCTTCGATATTCGCATTTTTCATTTTCGTACATTCTTATAATTGGCAAAAATCGTTTTTTCTTAATCGGCAAAATCTTTTTTTATTATTCATTTCTTTTTCATTATAATTTTTAATTCACTTCACTACAAATAAGCTTTTTTTTTAATCCATTCGTTACGAAACCAAAACTACAATTCTTATTATATTTAATTCATTATACATTAGATTATTTAGACTTCATTCGCATTTAAAATTTCGAACACAAACACAAACACAAACACGAACACAAACACATACAACAACCATTTTTTTCCTTATAAGGAAAAAAAAGTTAAGATTTTTAATAAAAAAAAACATCGGTTTTTTTTCAGGTGCAAACGTGCAATATAAAAATTATTGGACCGAACAAATTTATTGTCATAACTCGTTTTTATATTATTGTCGTGTAAAAATAAATAAACATTCTCACCGAACAATCCTTTGAAAAATTATGCATATGCATAATTTTACCCAGAAATTAGAAATTACACAAATAATACTGTAACTTTCGTTCGATTAATATACACATATTTTAGGCCGAAAATAGAAAAATTCTTTAGTTCCGCTAAGAATTGGTTAGCGTATGCACATACTATACGCCCACTTTGTCATTATAAGAAAACTATTTCTTTCTCAATTTTATGAAAAAAAGATGTTTAGGCGCTATTAATTTTACGAAATATTACATCTAGTGCATCAGAAAAGTTTATCGCGAAAAAAATCCTAATATACTAAAATATTATATTAACTTCCAAATTCTAAACTCTTTCATTTTAATGCTACTTTTCATGAACTTTGAAATGTTCTTCCAATACTTCCGACATAATCTCATCAAAATCAAGATATTCGTCTGGATTTGCCAGAATATATTTGAATCCTGAACTTTTGCTAACTGCCTTAAAATTTTTAGCCGTAAATTCTAAAACAGGTTTCTTTAAATCATCGTATTTAGGAACTAAGTCAAACATAATATCTGCTGCATTAATTGTGTCCAATTCATCTATCAACTTATTTTTTGCTCGTTGACGAAGATCATGTAATTGATATTTGTCTGCTAAACAAAATAATCCAATAATAAAAGAATCATCATTCTTATTATTCCAGTTGATTTGATTTGTATAAAGATATGAAAGCATTTCACCAAAAATTCCCGCATCACAATCAGATACCGTAATATGATATTTAATTGTGTTCTTTTCTATATCTCCGTTATCGTCTTCATTGATACTATCAAAATTTTTTTCGCTTTCATTAGATAAATCATCATCTATTATAGATGAGCTATTATCATCACATTCGGTTTCGTCTCCATTAGGTAAATCATCTTTCATAGATGAACTGTTATCGTCACATTCATTTTCATTTTTATTGGATGAATCATCTTTTGTTGATGAGTTCTCTTTTTCTTGAAAAATTATACTTTATTAGCAATTGTTTAACCATTAATTAAAAATTGAATACAAATTTACCTTCAATTATTTCCATTTCAGTGTCATTCTGGATGATGTCATTATTTGATGTAGATTGCTCAATGTTCTCGTTATTTTGAACGTTTGACGTTTCTGACCATTCCCCTGAAAGCATATTTCGAAAATATTTGGATCTATTTGCAAGTATTGAACTACAAACATAAAACTTAGTGCCTTTAACATTAAATTCTACATCATCAACTTTGTAGCCTCTCATATGATTACTCCAAGCAAGTGTAAGACTTTTTGGTACAGGATTAAGGGTTATGACACCTTCACATCTTTCATCATCATATTTAAAAGATTTTACTCTAAGACCAAATGTTAATCCTCCGCTTCGTAACAAAGTTTTTTTGAATGCTTTAACTTCAATTTCTAATTTACAACAATTAAATAAGTAACGAAAATTTATTTCCAATGTAAGGAAAATGCTTAATATTACCTCTTTTATTAAAATCAGAATGAGTAATCTTTAAACTATTTGCATAAAGAACATGTGTATCATTGTCCCTGTGTTCTTTTGCAAATACACTAATAGATAATTTTGATCTTAAATTCCAAAAGAATCCATCTTGCCCTGGAACTGGGATAACGAATATACTATAATATTTCCAATTTTTTTCATAGGTTTCCTATATTATAATATAATTTTTACAAATTAATAATATAATAACATATTATCAATAAATGGTGACAAAAAAAAATTATATTTAAAAA
This sequence comes from Glomus cerebriforme, assembly GCA_003550305.1. Taxonomy (NCBI): domain Eukaryota; kingdom Fungi; phylum Glomeromycota; class Glomeromycetes; order Glomerales; family Glomeraceae; genus Glomus; species Glomus cerebriforme. Next base: position 187,464 of record QKYT01000137.1, on the reverse strand, counting down.
AAAAACTTACAGGTCTAATACTTAGTTGCCAAAATATACTGTCAGATGAACTAAAAACCGGAGTATAAACAATCCCTCCTAATTCAGAAAAATTAGATACCGAGAAGGAAAAGGTTAAGTCAGAAACTTGAACGGCCATTTTTGAAGATGATCAAATTTTAAAGAAAACAAGCCGCAAGTTTTATATCATAGACAAATGTGGTGTAACGTCACGTAATAAATCCAGTCATAAATCACGCATATTTCAACAAACAAACGAAAAATCGAATATGGTAATACCAGTAATACCTTGATAAATTGGAAATAAGAACATGATTGGTCGATCGACGATTCCATAATCAGTCCATAGGCCATATCCTACTAATTCTTTATTTATATAATAATATTTTTATAATAAAATTATATTAGAATATAAGAAACTAAGCTTAATTGTAATTTTATATATCATATTGTAATTTAAAAGAACCAATGAATTTTTATTTTATTTGTGTTATTGTATATATTCGTGAACAATGGTCTTTAATTTATATTAGATTTTAAAATAACTTCCACATTGATGCTTCAATGGTTCATGCAATTTGTCATCGAAAAATTTAAACACAACAAAGATCTAATTTAAATATTTAATACTTTAAAGAAATTTTTATGAAACAAACAAACAAAAACTGATTCCTTTGTTATCAAAGTAAAATTTTTAGATCGGTGGTGATGCCCCATACTATTAAATTTCTTACACGTAACTCACTTACATTGAACCTAGGGTTCTAAGAAAAATTGAATAAAATTCATCGATAAGAAATAAATGTATATTAAATAAGGTTAATAATTAAAATAGTACCTTCTAATGTGACGATGTACAGAAAGACAGTTTTTTTTGATATATTAATTTAAGGTACATGATATCTAAATTAAATAACTAAATTAAATAACAGATTCTACGCAACACATAAAGAAGTAAGCTTACAAACTTTAACTAAAAAGTTTAAAATCATGTGAAACTTTATTCAATTTTAATGGTTCGTTTTCAATCAAATCTACTGCGCCATGATTGTATTGAAAATTGCATTGTTAACCAACTACTACAAACGAATATCCAACAATGAATTTCTCTATTTTGGATTTTAACAAAAAAAAAAAGTTCTGCCGAATTTATCTGTTTATTGAAGAAGATCTAAGGGGAAATTATTTATAGTTTTGCATAAAAAAAGTTACCAAAAATGAATTTCATTACAAAGGCAATAACGATAAAAATTCACACTTTTAGAATGCAGGGATCGTATAAATAAAAGCTTTAACAATAATAATTCGTTTAATTAATATCTGAATCGAAACTAGATAGCCCCGTTTTTTCCTTCTCTTTTTATAAATATCGGAACTTATCCAAATTCTTTTAAACAAAAAGTATTGTAAAGTTAAGACCTGTCTTAACTTTTTTTGCCAATATTTTTGGAAACGTATGTTTTCCTCCCACACTCCTTCAACTTTATTTTATTTACCCTTGGATTTTTTTCCGTTTTTTCAGTTCAAGAAGAATTTAAACCATAAAATAACTAATGTTTAATCAAAGAAAGTCACGGAGAAATCACCTTTTTTCACGAAGCAATATCTCCCGCAGGACGGGTCCATGGGAGCCTGAGGTTAGTCAAAATACTAAAAAAATGTTTACTAGAAACTTGCTTCAAAATATTCTCAAAATATGAGAAATTTTTATAGGAAGATGAACGATTATTGGCAATTGTATCAGAGTTAGGACTAAAATATTGGAAGTTAATTGGCATCAGGCACGGGCTGAGAGACGGAAAGCAATGTCGCGAACGGTATCTTTTGTGTTTAAAATTTTAAAATATACTTCCCATTTATACCCCTCTCTTAACCGTATTAATTAATCCATGCAACTTCTTTATTTGGCGCTAAATCAAAAAGCTGGCATAATCATCTCAATCCAGAATGTAAGAATCTTTTATTTAATAACTGTGATCTACACAATAAACTGGTAATTTGTGAATCTAAATTTAATTTCTTGCATTTTTTCTTAACCAAATTAAATAAAGTAATTTATGGTCCCTTAACTCCTGAAGAGGACGAACAAATATTAACTTTTTATTCTGAAATGGGAACAAAATGGTCCGTGATGAGCCAATTATTACGACGACCTGCTAATCTAATAAAAAATCGATATTATTCTTCCTTATCTAAAAAACGTGATCGAAGAACTTCAGAAAATAGTTCATGTTGTTCTCCAAGATCAAAAAAGCGTATCAAACGTGGTAAGTAATTTCATTCTGTTATTATATATTAGATTAATTTTATTAAAAAGTAAAGTTTATGCGTATTTATTTATTTTGTGGAATTTAGATAACAAGGTCTCTGAACAAAGTCAAACTTTAAACAATCAAGATTATCATAGAAATGATATTGATTTGCCAAGAACCCCGGATTGGAGTCTTTATTCAAATGATTCAGCTTATTTTGAACTTTCAATGACTCAAGAACCAGTTTCTCTATTGACACCATTAACACCATTTTATACGCCCATAACCTCCCCGAGACCATCTGCACTCGAACAGTTCGCTGATTTAGCCATTGAAAATGCAAGGTAAAGAGAAAAAAAAATATTCTTATAAAATAATAAAGAATTTGTCATAATTTATTTAATACTATAACATTTAATTAGCCAGGAATTCCATGATGATACGAGAAAAGATGGTATCATGTCAATTTCAGCTGTGTTGAATTGAAAAGAAAAATAAGACACTTAAATTCATAACAGTATTGATTTTTTACTCTAAATCTTTTGTTGATAGTTATAACAATTAGCATTTTTCCGAACCGGTTTCGGCAATATTTTTGTCATGTTTTATATGTGTATAGTTGCTGTACAGTATTTATTTTTATGAATTCCTTAAAAATTAATATAAAAAAGGTCTTTACTGGCTAATTATAACTATCTAGAATTAAATATATAAAAATGATTTGTAATAATTTCGCGTATCAAGGATGTTTTTTAAAGTTTGCAAGTTGCCCGATTTTCCACTTTATTTGTCTCCGGGAAAATCCGGTAAAATATCCTGTAAATTTTTGATTTCTAATTTGACCTTCACGTGATGCCACTCACCTTGTGAAATGTAACACATAATGAAAGTAGAAAAACTTCAAATTATTTCTTTGTATTTGTCTAAACCTATAAACCAAACTTCCATTTTATAAAATTATATTCAATTAATTCGCAGTATTTAAAGAATTATGACAACATTAAACGCAACCTCTACAACTTCTACTCTTTGGTCACATCCTGACACTGACACGGAACGTTTATATTATGAATTATGCTATCGCAAAGCGCCCAGGTTTGTAAACTGATCTATTATATTTTATTCACATTTAATTAGCATAATCGAAATTATAATGAATAATTCATAGACTTTTTATTTCTTATAACGTTCAATAAAAAAATATTATCTAATATTATAGTTTTTATTTACCTTTTGAAAAGACGAATCGCATGGTCAACACAGAATATAATAGCATGGTCACCACATTCTAATAATAATTCAGATACTAGATTCTCTCGGTTTTTCCCAAATATTGGAACCTTTAGTCCATGTAGAGCTCTTGATGCCAATGGCCCCGCTTGGACCTTTACAAATGAAGATCATTTATCTCCTTTTGATCGTGTAGAAAACCAACATAAATTCGGTGATGTTATTACAGATCTAGTATGGAACCAGACAGGTTCTGCACTAGCATCCATAGATCAGAGAGGTAAAATAGCAATATGGACCATGAATAATTTTGTGAATCAGTGGAGGTGTATTTGTAATGTCAATCTAGGAGAAAGCGTGATTGAATTTACATGGTTAGATAGCGCACGATTGGTTAGTTTTTATTAATTATAATTGCGTTAAAAACTAGCATTTATTCACCATACGACCTTGCCTTTATAGTACTCGCGTGTTTCTGTTGCTCAGTCATCGGGCTATGGAAAAAGTTCTGCTGATTATAAGCGAGGTTCATTTAAAGGACCACGGAATCAATTTGGTGAATTCGCTTTTATAACTGTCACGACTGATGGAAAAGTAAATATTTGTTATAATATTAGGTTATTTTATTTTAAAAAATTTTGATTTTTATACTTTTTACTTTCTCTATAATATAGGTGGCGGTTTGGTATCAGAAAGGAAAGAAATTTTTTTCAAAAACTATCACACATTTACGTTATCCTTCAAGACGAATATCACATGTTGATATCATACTGGATAGCGGTAACTATTTTATCATGTAATTGATACGTGAATTTGATATAACATCATGAAAAAAACTCAAAAAATTTTTTTTTTTTTTAAAAAAATGCTAAAAGATGGAAATTATATCTTGGCTACATACAGTCCTGAATTTCTACCAAAACTTGTCATGTTTTATGAAATTAAAATAAATATGCTCTCTTTACAATTCAGTTGTCAACCAATTGCTAATATTCATCTTACAGTTCCTTCTTCATCCATTGAGCGATCTCCGGTATTGCACTTGAAATTAATATCAAACACACAATCCCATGGAGTTCGACTTATAATTGTAACAGCCGAGAAAAAGGGTTAATATTATTTTACGAAAATAAATTTTCTTAACCCGAAATAAAAGTTTATTCAATTTTTCTCCATATTAATTATATTAATTTTTATATTTATATTACAGGTAATGTTTTCAATAGCAGCATTGCCACATGGGAAATTAATAATTCCATAACATCCCTTGACTCATCAACAGAAAATGCAATGGAAATTGATACACCTCTACCAGTATGTTTAATAGTCGAATTTCTATTAAATGCTATACTATTATTCATACCTTCTTACTTTCCTTAGAATATTCATCTTGTTGCTAGTACGCATTTGGATCAAAAATTTGTAACGAGTATTTGGATACAGGAGAATGAACTCTTCCTTGGTTTCAGTGATGGTCAAGTTCAGTTTCTTGACTAGTAAGAATATCATTAATATTAAACTGTTAATATTAATTATTATTTCAATCGCATATATTTAACAAATTTTTGTTTTTTTAGTAACACTTTACAAGTCCTTCCACAGGATGGACAGATTGGAATAAAATATTTTAAAGATTATAATTTTCCCAAATATAGTACCTGGGTCCCTCCGAATTATGGTCATGATGAATTTACAGATGGTAAATTCATGTTTATGTTAATAATTTTTTTTTTCAAGATAACATTAGATTCATTGAATTAATTTTCCAACTATATCAGCAATCACTGAATTTGCAACTTCACCGAATGGGACGTTACTTCTTCGCAGACGAGCGTTAGGTAAACTTGACTGTTTGGACATAGCCGACGTAGAATTGTATCCAATGTATCCAAATATTGGGCTGTTAGGTAGATTCTATATTTAATGATTTCGTGCTTATGAATATTCTTTTTTTAATATATATAATTTTTTTTTTTTGGAAAAAAGATGGTATTTGTGCTGCTAAGTCTTGTGCAAATAAGCTTACTTTATCGATATTAAATAATATCGATCATACAGATTTAGAGAATATCATAAAAAAATTTGCAAATAATCTAGAAGAACAAGGTACATATCGATAATAATCAATAAATATACTTATTTTAAATTGCACTGATTTAACACATATTTACTTTTTTTTTTAGATTTACTGGAGCATATTGTTAAAGAGACATTTACAAATATATCAAGCGTCTTCCCGGATGGGTTAGAAACAGCAGCATCTTCAGATTTTCTAAGCAGGCTGTTTGGAATACAACTCTCATTATTAAAATCCTGTCAACGGGATGATATTACCTACCTAAATACATTATACCTTTTGCATCTACGTGCTCTAGAAACAATATTTCAAAACAATATTTCTTCTGATGGTACTTTTTATCCAGGTAAATTAACTGATCATGACTATAAATTTTATTATTGTGTTTAATATGAATAGACTATGACATAACAGTTGTTACTTTAGATTCCCTCCAATCGCTTGTGTCTCTCACATCATGGATTATTGACTTTTCCGTTTATTTTATCAAAAATATCTATTTGTTATTCTTTACAGTGACACCAGGAAATACTTTGGGTAAGATTTCACGTAATTAAACATGTTGTTTATATATTTGTTTAATTTATTATTAATTAAATAATTATTTTTATTATTTTAGTATCCAAAAAATCTCATATAGTCCTTCTCTATAATCCAATAAGTCGGACGGCTTTTAAAAATTTGTTACCTCTTGTTGGAAAATTTAAGGAGTATATCAGTTCACTACCAGCAAATAGTTCTCATAATCTTCAAGAAATGAATAGAAGTCTCCAATATTTATTTGAATCCTGGCCACTTAAATTAGAATCTTTAGAGTCATTTATAAATGAGGCTAGTATAATAATTGATAAATCGATGAAAGGTAATAATTCTTTCTTATTTAAATTATTTAAATTAAGACATGTCTTATTGACTTTTTTTCTTCGAATTTTTTTTAGATATGTCACAATGGACAAAATATGAAACAATTTTTACTTCTAAGATTCCAAAACAATTGAATGGAACTCTTCAGGAATTAAAAGAAATATTTAAAAAATATTTCACCTCTGATAATAACATTAAATTTTATATTTATGATACTAAATGGATTTGTTCAGAATCTGTCGATATAATTTTAAAATCACGTACGATTAAAGATCGTATATGTACAAGGTAATAAAAATAAAATTTTTAAGAAAATATTTTTGTATTATACTTTACATAATCTTTTTTTTTTTAATATTATTTGTAGATGTGGTTATTATTCTGCGGCACTTGATGTACAAAATACACGATGGGCGAAAGGTTATACCAGATCTTGTGTTTGTGGTGGACTTTGGATAGATATTAAAACGAAGTAGAAATCAATTCAATTTTTTTTATTATATGTATTTATATAGAATTATTTTATTATTAATAGAACATTTAGTTGTGATCAAATGATATGAAAAAAAATTTTTTTTAATAATAAAGGGATACCGATTTTAAAAAAAAGTTCGCTCAAATTCACTTAATTTGTAACAAAGTTCCGAAATTCGGGATTTACATGTAGATCTTTCATGTCATGAGTTAGATAATTTGTGATCGTGTGACAATTTTGTAACATCACTAAAACCAAATATAAATAGTGTTACTCTCTGGTAAATAACATTCTAAACTTCTCTAAAACATACAACATACAATATGACTTCAATGAAACTATTTAATAGATTATCAGAAGATATAGGGCAATTATTAGAAAAAGAAGAAAATTATGATATGATTATACAAATAGGAGGAGAAGAAAATGAAAAAGAATTTAAAGCACATTCTTTGATATTAAGTGCAAGATCATCTTATTTCAAATCTGCTTTAAATAACAATTGGACTACTAAACAAAACGATGGTAAAATAATTTTTAAAAAACCAAATATTTCTCCAAAAGTTTTTGAACTTATCTTAAAGTAAGTAATAAATTTTTTTTCGCAATAAATTATTTTAAAAGAAACAAAATATAATATTTCTTTTCTCTTTTCTATATAAATTCCATGAAAAACAAAGATACTTGTATACTGGAGTGATTAATTTTCATGAACAAGAGTTAAATGAGATATTTGATTTATTGATAGCAGCAGATGAATTAATTCTTGATGAGTTAACAGATCAAATTCAAGAACATCTTATTGAACATGAATCTACACAAATTCAACAAAATATAGTTCAAGTTCTTCATATTGTATTTGGACATGATGTAATTATATTCAAAAAATTACAAGAATATAGTGTGGAAAGGATTTGTAATGATCCTGAAATATTATTTGATTCACCAACTTTTGTTACTTTGGAAAAACATATTCTTGTAGAATTATTGAAAAAGAATGATTTGGGAATTGAAGAAGTTAAAATTTGGCAACATTTAATTAAATGGGGAGTTGCTCATACACCTTGTCTTGCTAATGTGAAATTCTCTGAATTATCAAATTGGACCACAACAGAATTTAATGCTCTAGAAAAAACTTTACGTGATTGTCTTCCATTAATTAGATATTTTCAAATGTCATCAGATGAAATTTATAAAAAAGTTTTTCCTTATAAAAAAATTTTAAATAAACAATTAAAACAAGATATAATAGCATATTTTATGTCATCAGATTATCAACCGAAATCCCTTTTATTACCTCCAAGATCCGGACCTCACTTGGAAATTGACTCATTATTAATAACAAATGAATGTTGCATTCTTTTGGAAACTTGGATTAGAAAAGAAGATAAGTTGGTAACAAATAATTCTAAAGGAATATTATTTAATTGGAAATTAATATTTAGAGCAAGTAGAGATGGTTATGATGCTAAAAATTTTCATCAAAGATGTGATAATCAAGGTGCTTGTATCGTTGTTGCAAAAATTGCTGGAAATCAACATGAACGTCTTATTGGAGGATTTAATCCCATAGGATGGTTTGATTCTATTGGACAATATTCTGCAGCACCTGATGCTTTTCTTTTTTATATTGAAAATAAAAGTTTAATTAATGCTAAAATTAGTAGAGTTCTGCCTTATCGTGCTTCTAAAGCTATTTTTCAAGAAGCATCATGTGCAGCAAATTTTGGGGCTCCTGATTTACGAATTTCCAATAATTGTAATAAGAATACTTTAAGTTTTATTAATACTACTAATTTTTATGAATATACTATTACTATAGGTAATTTTAGTGTAATTGACTATGAAGTATTTCAAATTACTAAAAAAGAGAATTTAAGGGATAGAAGGAGATCAACTTGAGTGTATGGATAGATTTTTGCGATGCTTTTTTTGTAAATTTGTTATTATATTTTGTAGTATTATTTATTTTATATTAACATTAATTTTTATTTTAATAAAAAAACTAGTGTTGCTTTTGCAACGGGTTTTAGTGATATTTTAATTTTATTTATAATTTTTAATTCCGGCCAGAATTATGTGTATGCATATCAAGTTCCTTTTTTGGAAATTTGTATAACATTGTACTACCATTTGATCCAATTTTCGTAGAAAAAAAATTGCCTAGTCTAAACTCTAAAGTCGTGTTCGATCACGTGAATTTTATATTACCACGTGACATATAGGTACGTGACAAATAAAATTTCTCACATCGAAAAAATTCTGTTACTGGAATATATAGTAAAAATGAAAAAAAGAGGTGTGACATAGAGGATAACAAATTTAAAAATGGCATGTAATTGAACATGGCTTTAGAATGCATAACCGAAATGTGTGACAGATTACATCAGATATATTGTACTTTAAAATACTTTTTTAGAAATGATCAACAAAATGTTTGGTACATGAGCTGCAACAATTTTTTTACAAAAAATTTATTTTTTCAAAAAAAAAATTTAATAAACTATTTTTACCTTATGAAATTATATTTAGGAGTGTATTTTTGGTTATTCTGCAAGTTTACTTAGAGTGACAAAGAAGATTTTTATTGTAAATTTTGACTTATACGCATTTTTTTAAAAATATGCGTCACACATATCAAACAGTATAATTGGCGTAATTTGTCACACATTTCGGTCATGCCTTTAGAATCTTCCCCAGTATCATCACAAAATTTTTCCATCTCACGTAACCTTTAAAATTTATCACCAGCATCACGTCCTCTCTGTTTTTCATTTTTACTATGTATTCCAGGGACAAATTTTTTTTGGTATAGAAAATCCTATTTGTTACATCTTATTTGTCATATGGTTAACTTTTTAATGGCATAATGCCAGCTAAAATTATATGAAGATAAAAATTTTTTGTGGTGATATTGGAATAAATCAGCTTTAGACATCTTCCTTTTTGAACTTTGTTCATAATTAAGTTACATAACTTTAATATACAGTTACTTTAAATGTTACAAATTTTTTTAATTATATAGAAGATTATATAGATTTGTAATTAACAGATCTAGAACTCTTAACAAGTTGAGTTAAGTTGAGTTGAATTATATTACAAATGAATCGAGTCAAGTCTAAGGTTGCTTGCCGAAACTAGTAGGTTTCGGCAGAATGGCGTACGTGAAACTGCCAAAACTAGTTTTGCAAAATTATTAAGAAATGCCAAAACTGCAAAACCTATCAAAATTGCAAAACTGCCAAAACTTGCCAAAACTATTTCAGCGTTTCGGCAATATTTTTTATATGATTTAATTAGAATTTCAGCATTTAAACTAATTTATAAGGCACTGGGCCTTTGATTATAAGTATATTTGTAGAATATAGTAAATGCAGAAAAAATGGTTGCTTGAGATAGAATAATTGCTTTGTATTATCATAATATTTAGTAAATAATTTCATTTTTTTATTGTCAAAATTAAAATAATGTAATAATGATAATTGATAAATAACAAAATATAATTATAATATAATAAAATAAAAATAAAAATTTTAATGTCTATAATATCTTCTA
>QKYT01000137.1:159634-170142 GCA_003550305.1 Glomus cerebriforme | reverse complement strand
TGCCTTTTTGGGAATTTCGTGTAACCCGAAATTCGATTTTAGAGAGAAAGAAAATTGCCTTTTTTGGACCGTGTAACGTAGTACTATGTTCCAAAAAAGGATACTCTGGCCGGCATTATGAAATCCGGCCAAAATTAAGGACGTNACGAATAAGATGTGATGAATATGATTTCACACCTTGAAAAAATTCTAAGTCCCTAGAATAAATAGAAAAAATGAAAACAGAAGGTGTGACACTGNNTGTGATAAATTATCATATAAGTAAAAATCACGTGATACGTGTCCAGACACCCCGTGTAAACTTAGAAATTTTCATAAAATTAATAAATAAAAAATAAAATTAAAAAAAATTTATTTCAGTGTAACGATTATCTGATAATCTGATAATCTTCAATCATAATATTTTTATGATTTAATTTTTCAACTCTGGAATGGCGCTTATTCGGTAATAAGTGCTTTTTTTTTTCATTTTTTTTTGTTTTATTTCATTATATACTTACTTTGATTCTATTTCTTTTTGTAGGTTCTCTTGAACGGTTCGCTCTTTTGATCTTGGAACGGTAATGTCGGTCGGCGGGCTTCTACAGAATTCGGTATGTTATTTTTGATATTTTTTTTCGTTTTTATTTATGTTAATTTATTCTTACTTATTCTTACCTTCTCTCTTTCTTTTTATAGGTTCTCTGGAGCCTAGATCGTTCCGTTCTTTATCTTTGGAACGGCAATGTAGGGGCTTCTACAGAATTCGGTATGTTAGTTTGAATTTTTTTTTCGTTTTTATTTATTTTAATTTATTCTTACTTTTTTTTTATTTTTGTAGGGTTTCTTGAACGGTTCGTCCTTCAAACTTTGGAACGACAATATCGGTATGTTGACAATGTTGGTTTTCTTGGTTTTATTTTATTTGCTTTTACTTATTTCCTTGTTTTCTTTTTGTAGGTTCTCTAGATTTTCGGGTTTGGTAAGTAATGTTGGGGTGGTGGTTTGTTTTTTTACAAAAAAAAACTAAATTTCTATAGGTTCTCTTGGATCTTTTGGTTTCGCTTCGTTTCTTCTAACTTTGGAACGGAAATTTCGGCGGACTTCTTCAGAATTCGGTATGTTGAAAAATTTAGTTTTTGTTTTTCTTTTTTATTCTATTTTTAATTATTTCTTTCTTTTTCTTTTTGTAGGTTTGGATTTTCGGGTTGAAAGGTCATGTTTGGGTAAGTGATGTGGAGTGGTGGAGTGGTGTTTTTTCCATTATAATTACTAACTTTTTTTCTTTTTTTCTTTTCCTTTTGGTCTTATGTTTATATATAAAGGTCGAGTCGAACTCGCGAGTCGACGAGTCGAATTAAGTCTGACTCGTGACTCGATTCGTTATCACGAGTCGAAATTTCGCCGACTCGACTCGTGACTCGACCCGGGTTGTCTCGACTCGTCCGGAGCTCTAGCCTGATATTTGTTAAAAAAATATAAATAACCATCAGTTTTATAATGCCTTATTTGTGAAATCTTTAACCATCTTATTAAGAAAACCTTCATCATCTTGAACAAAAAAAGATGTGATTCCAGTTGCAAAATTTTTGGTGAGTAGGCTAGTGGTAAATAGGGCTGGTGAAAACTTTAAAGGAGCTCAACTTTATGCTAGTATTTGCAAGAATTTTACAACTTATCTTTACAAAAACCCTGACATTCATATGATCGTGGATTCAGTATATGTTGTTACAGGTCTAAGTACTGTGAATGTTCCAATTCTGGTAAATTACCCATTAATTAGTTTGTTGGGTATAAATCACACATGGTTATTCAATGGACAAGCTGCTTTGGGTTAAGTTCAACATTTTGTTAAGTGGCTTTAAGGTATATTGCCCAGAATCAGAATTTTCATATTCATCAGTCCATTGTATTATTGATATAAGTGGACTACAAGAACTTCAAATCAATTATATTATGCTTATTATAAAATCATGCTCTCTTTTCTGTTTCTCTAATTCCTTGGATGATAATTCAGCTTACTTTTCTACAAAAATTTGGATGTTTTTTATATAATTCTTACTTTTTTATACAATCATGTAATATAATCATGTAATACTTTGCATTAATATAATAAATAATATATTTTGCTTAACAATCAAAAGTGTAATATCATAGTTCTTATATGTAAATAGAGTCTGGATGATTGGTTATGGCTATGCATTTGCAATTCTTATAAGCATAATTTTTCATTTAGGATTTTAAAGACCATATTAGTATTATGAAAGGCAGATAACATAAATTTTCACAAGGCTTTACTAAGGTTAATTATTAATTTATTTCTGACATGATGTTTCATATAACTGATGACCATTTTATTCTATGCAAAATATCAATTTTGGATAATGTATTAGTTTAGATAAATAAAAAACTAGTAGACCTTAAAGAAACATCATTTTACTTTAAATCTATGTATTACCAAATCATGTAATTTATATCAATGTTTTCTATTATTTTACATAGAAACTTTATCATGTGAATGATCACCTAAAATGTGCAGAAATATTCTTGCTAAAATAATAAGGCTGTGTGATGTAAAGATTTGCTTAATATTTTTTTTTAATACCGAAGCTTGCAAATGAGCAAGTAAAGAAGTGAAATTCATGATGTATTGCAATATGAAAAAGTGCTGGCAAAACATTATGCAATTAAGGTAAGAGTACTTCAGTTGTATTTGTATATTTACAATAAGGCATTTTCAGAGCTTGCAAACTAATATCTGTTTTTTATTGTAAAGGAATTTCAAGGAATCAGATCTCCTTATTATCACAAAGGCACAAGTAAATGGATTATTAGGTTAGGGTGATAGTATAATGAATATAGCACATATTACACTCTTTTTAGCTATAAACTTCAAAGTGATTAACATTATTTTTTTTGTGTGTTATACCATGCTATTATTATATTAATAAAATAATCTTTCTTTCTCTAATGATATTACTAAATAAGTCTATAACTGCAGATACTACCTCCAAGCAAGTGGATTCAGAAAATTAAACTCTCGTGAATAAGGATGCTAATGCAATTCTTATGAATGAACTAAAATATTAGGTGGAGAGAAGTCCAAAACTACTGATCAGATATCAAGTGCTATTGAAATCACTAAGGAATTTCTGACTAGGCAATCAGCCTTATTGAGATTTTTAGCAATGCCTGATATCTCTAAAAATGTGAATAACTCAAAAGTTCAGTGCTCTATATATCAGAAATATTCTGAAGATATTTCTATAAAGTATTTAAAAGATACTGTCTTTTTATCTTATAAACATGCTGTGCATTTAGATTGCATTAATGATCTACACAAAAGATGTCCTATCTATAGTTGTAGCCGAAATTATTTTAGTATTACAGAAATCCATAATTATATAATTTTGTAATTATTAAGTAATTTATCAAAAAAAATTCTGAATTCCGTAATTAATTTTGGGTTCCATAATTAATTTCGTATTACGAAAATATTTGGCCAGAATTAATCTTAATTTTGGCCAAATTATATTTAGAAAATTTAATAAATAATAACTTAGCATCTAGTAATCTGTTTTGGATGATCTTACCACCATTCAATTCGTCTCGATATGACGATTCTAATGATATTAAGATCATTTAATTTCAATTACTAGATCATGTTCTAATATCAATAATTGTTAAATATTTATAGTATCATAACTTATCAATATTAATTCTAGAAATATGACCTTACTGTCATTAGAATCGTTTCATCATGACAAATCAAATGATAGTAAATTCATTTAATTCTAATTATTAGATCTTACTCTAACTTCAATAATCTTTAAATGTTTATAGTATTTTAACTTCGTCAATATCGAAGCTAAAGCGAGAAATAAAACACATACCATTAGATTTATCTCATTGAGACAAATTTAATAGTGATAAGATCAATAAAATCAGATCATTAGATCACAAGCAAATGTCAATTTTGTATTATTACACAAAATGTAATTAATTACAGAATTATGTAATTTAATTACGATTACAGAATTCCAGATTTCAGATTTGCCAATTGAATTTTGGAAACAACTATAGTTCTATCTGTATTTCAGCTGATGCTGATAATTTGGAAACTCCAGGTCTGAGTAATTCACAAAAAAAATGTTCTAAGAATCGGGCACATCAACCAAAAAAAAAGACTGGCAAGAAGAAAGTATCAAGTATACTAAAAAAATTTATCAGAGTTATTATCTGATGTGATACCTATTTCCAGTAAAAGCTTGAAAGAAACAAATGATGTAGCTCTTAATGCCAGAAATATTTTTTTGCAATTCTCTGATAAGATAAATAATACTGGATCAAAAAATGAAGATGCATCTTGTGTTCTTATCTCCAGCTATTTTGATTTTGAAGAAGCTTTATTTAATTAATATAAAGAGTTAAACCCCATCTACGGCAAAAAAGAAGCTTGAGCTTTGGTTAAAAATGAGGTTATGAAGGAAATTCTCAAGACAAAACTCTCTGATGATGCTTGGTGAAAAAAGATAGAAAGAACCCAAAAGATGTATAGAATCTTTAATATTATAAGTAAAGAAAAAATAGCGTGGATTGCATTTACCCTCTGAGACTTATCTTAAATCTAACTGCAGATGATACCGATTATATGATTGCTGAAGTTTTAAAGCATAATACTGCGCCATATAATACTGTGATCTTGTGATATGCTACCTAAAAAGTTAATTTTCAGATGGTCTATATTAACCTATTCTAAACCCATTCTGCATCTATTATTGGTGATATTTCTGAGTGAATCATCTGTATATATATTGAAATGAAAAGAGTCTACAGGTCGAGAAGTGATAATAATTTATTTGCTATCAAAGGGTTATCGAATCTTTGGTAAAAGTAAACTTCATCCATTACTTGGTTATTCTGAATAATGATTTAAGCTATAGAAGATTGTGCAGATTGAGAAATTAAATTGTGAGATGACACAAAATAAATCAATGACGTCCATGTATTTTCTTTTTGTGGTGATTTCATAATTCGTAAAAGTATATTTAAATGTTTCAAGTCAATATCAAATTTGTACTATTTTTTTTTCTTATTTACGCTAATATCAAGAGACAGATTTAAAGAACAGTTCCTATAATAAGGTTTGAATTTTAAAATTGTATTGCCTAAGTCATAAACATGTTATTGGCAAAATAATGATTGATAGTTATCATATCATCCTCTAATTTAGAAGAGATACGTCCATAAATTGGAAGTAATAGTAAATTCAATTTAATCTATTCTTTCTTCCTGTAGTTTTTGAAAGGGAAAGTAATAGGTTCGTAGAAGGCAGAAAAATTAAATGTTTAATCTTAAGGAATAGTTATTAAGTAACATTAGCTTTTTAGCATAAGAAAGGTATAAACTGCTAGAATTAAATCTTAAGACAGAAGGTTGAGAAAATATATGAGTTATTATCAACTAATAGTATTATAATAATCTGAAGTAATTAATTGATTAACAAAAAAGATTTAATATCTGATAGCAAATCAAATAAATGTGAAAGCTTTAGTTAGAAATTTATGTAAAATGATATTGCAGAAGTTTGAACTAGTTTTTTTAACTGTCCACTCATCCTTGTTTTCAGTTAAGAGATTTCTGAATTTCAGTACTCTAGGGTTCTGATGTTCAAAGAATGCAGATCTAAAAGTAGATCTTCTATGGTCAGAGTGTGAGAGAAAATCAGGTGAATTAATAACAATCTCATTTGGCTTTTTTTAAGTTCTATGTAAATAAGATCTTTAATAAAACCAGGAAATTTAGGTGTATTATAAGGTTTAAAATATGATTTTCTTGTAAGGCAAATTTAAGAGATTTCAGATTAATTAGACCTGGGTGTATAATTATACAATTAGCAGTGGTACTTAGAAGTCCTAAACTCCCAATGCGTGTTTATACCTAGTGAAAATAGGAGAAAAGAGTTTATCCAATTGGTTATCTGATAATAAAAATAATTGAAGTCAATATGTAAGATGCGATATTAGTACTCTATTATTAATATATATTATTTGTCCTATTGTGAGCTTTTTGAATTTTATGAGATTGCAGATGTTTCTAACCTCTTTTTTCATGATGGATGAATCAGATTAAATTGGCTTTCCTGAATTGAACTAAACACCTAATATCTGTTTGCTTAAAGTGTGATTGAGAGCTGTGATTCTAGCTGCATCTTTATTTCTGCCTATCTTCAAATTAATGATTATCAGAAAAGATTTGTTTTCATTAATATGGATGTCATTAATCTCAAAAAATTCATTTGAGATATCGATTATTTGTTGAAAATTGTGTTTTGAGCTGCCAATCCATTGGGTATCATCTGCAAATGCTGTTGTAGTGATGCAAAAACTAAAAGAAATACAATCATTCCTTTTTGAATTGTAATGATAAGACATAAAGTATAACCTAAAGATGAGTCATTTTGAATGTGATGCAGTAAAAGATCATAGAAAATATGCTAAAGTAAGGGCAAATTATCTCACCTTAGTCGATATCAGCATCAGTCATAAAAGGATCAGTTAATTCATATTCAGTAATTACTGCAATCTGTCAGTTGTGAAATAAGTTGATTAGGAAGTTGATAATGTGAATCAGGATTTTGATGCATTTCATTGTGAATTCTAAAGGAACTATACCTACTGAATTGAAGGCCTTTTGCCTTTTTCATATCTTAATTTACAATCCATAATTCTGATTTGGTAAATTTAGCATGTTGCCTGGTAAACCTGCATAGTTGAGACCTTTTAATAAGACATTGTGTTTCACTAATATAGAGGATAATCTAATGGTAAATACTTTAACTACATGGTCTGAAAATATTACATGAAGAAGATTTAAAAGTACATTAGTTTTTATTACTTTTATAATACTAGTAAAGTCTTTGTAAAAAAGTTAAAGTCTCTATACAAAATATATTTATAATTTTTTTTTATCTTTTCTAGCCATAATATTAATCTAAGTCTAACTTCTAAATGGCTCTAATATATGTGTAAACTTTTACTCAATTAAAATTAATTGATCATAATATTCTTATTATTCAATTATTAATTATTCTATTTTCAAATTATATAAAAAAAATAGGATTAGTAAGTACCAGCCTTGTTCTGAATCTGGCAAGCCTACTAGAACAGCTTGTAGTCAATGCTAATTACATATTAGGAGTTATTATATAATTTAATATATTAATAGGTTTTGGGATAAGACTTTGATGTTTGACCAATATTCAAGAGATTTATATATAGGTTAGATTTGATTTTTTTTTACCTAGAGGTTGGACTTTTTTGACCTTAAATTTATATATAAGAAATGGCTTTAGAATAGTTTCCTGTATATCATAATAAATTTGTGAAGCTTCTATTGCAATTAAAATGAAATTTCATTCTATATGTTGAAATAAAGCAAAATGAATAATATTAATTAGGGTTCATGTGTATTAAATTTATAATATTGTATTTCATTGCGATTCATTATCTTTGAGCTAGGGTTAGGAGAGGCAGGTTAAATTGGCCCGAAGGACGCATCAGACGATCGGGAGCACGTTAACGTCAATTTTGCACTTATCTGCGGGAGACACAGGGTCACAGGCAAGCTCCGATATATCACGTGACATCGTGAAAGGTTATGTTATTTGATTCAATAATATATATATATTTGTGAACGGCTCTAAATAAAAATAAAAAAATATATTTGTGAACGGTGTGTATTTTGATTTATTTTTTGAAATTAAAAATTGATTTTCAACCTTTACTACAAATAATATACAATATCGATCAAAGTTTATCATTTTATCATACCCTCATTCCTTTCTATTTGACATCTAAACGAATAGATTATTAAAATATTCAAATATCATTATTTCTTTCTTGAAATTTTTTAATTATTTATTTCTTTTTTTTCAAAAAATATATATTTATTTATTTATTTATCCTACAGTTAAGATCATTTTTTTACCGTGCTGATATTTTTTTATTAAGCTATAAATAAACTACAATTGCATAATTATTATTGATATTTTTGACGTTATTTCTAAAAATAATGTGAAATATTATAATAAAGAAAAAAAACATCATGCAAATATTTAAAGTAAATTATACCTTCTTTCTTGAACTTGTTTGTGACATTTTATTTGAATATAAGTAAAAAGAAATAAAGGAAAAAGCAAAAGGATGCGTCACGAAAATAGTTTATACTTTATAAACATGATGGGTAGCTGCAAAATAATACAGTTTTATTTGATAGGGATGTTAAAATATCATCCGAACTGCTTTGCAGTTCGGTGGTATTCTAACATCCCTATCAAATAATTAATATATATATTACTGTATTATTTTCATGTCAAATATGAATTAGTAGATATATGTGTTATTATTGGACAGAAACTCAGGATATTGATCCTAGTGGTTATTTTTTGTCGTTGATCGTAAAATATCGGACATCATAACTCAAGATCATGGTGATCATAAGTATACTATAGTATAAATAGTAATTATACTTTATAACTTTTATAAATGATAGACATCGTTAAAAGCTTATTATTTAATATAATATTTTTAATTTTAAATTCATAATTTTTAATATTTGACTGATATAGTGATATAATTTAACCATCTTAAAAAAAAAAATATCGTTTCATCTTAACAGTCTAACTAAATAATAAGTTTATTAACGGACCCCCATCTAATAAATATGCGATATGTAGATCTCACAGATCAATCACTTGAAACATTAATCTAAAAATGGATAGTGAAAAAAAAAAATATTCGTTGAATAGACCATAGGTTTGAAAGCTTTGAGTTAGTTCCATAAATATTTAACTTTCATTGTTGTTGTTGTTGAGTTGCTTCAATAGAAAACACATTTGAACAAAATTTAGGGAAAATTTGATTTCATTGATAAAAGATGCACTAATGAAAGAAAAATTTATAATGTTGATCTATCAACAAATTTACATAAGGTCTCGCAAACCCTTTTTTTTTTAAAAAAGACCCTGACGCATGTGTCTTTTATTTGATTTGATAATAATAATAATAATAATAATAATATATATACTGTATATATATATATAAAAAAGAATTATTAATATTAAATTTATTATGCCGCATACAGTACATAAATCTTAATTTTAAAAGTGACTGAAAGCAGATAGAATTTTGGTGTTACAAATAAATAGTTAAGTGAAAGAAGATGAAACAGAAGAGCGTGATAGAATACCATCTACCAAAGTCCATTCACATTTGAAAATTTTTCAGTAAGGTCTCATTCATATTAGTTTTGCGATACGTTTAAATGGGTACAACTTTTTTTAATTGACACACTGTGAGACCCAATCTATAAAATTCAAAAAATTCTGCTCATCAATAATATTATATTATGGTTTGTTTATTTTGATAAAAAAAAATTTAAATATCACAAGATTTTTGTCCATAAATACGATAAGTATGTATGTAACTTTGATGATCATTACATTCTTTTTCAATTTTACTTAATAAAACTTCAAATTGTTCAATAGTGATATTCATAAATGGCGCCAAAAATAATTTATATGAATTAAATGCGCACAAAAAAGTTGAAAACATCTAAGAAAATATATTTTTATTATTTGTTAGTAAAAGAAAGAGGGGGGGAGAGAGAGAGAGAGAAAAAAAAGAACTTACAAGTTCACCAATTTGTCCAGACCATTTACCTACGGGAGTATATTTTTCTTCATATTGAATATTTGTAATATTACCAGTTTGTTCTAACATTTTTATAATTTTATTTTGATTTGATACGGAAATATTTTTCGATTCATGAAATTCTATCACTAATTTAAAATATTAAAAATTTTTTTTTTAATTTTTTTAAAAAAAAAGAAGAATAATAATAATAAAAGACTTACATGCATCCATTAATTTTTTTGTAATTTTACCACTATTTTTCATTGAATTTCCATAATTCATTATTTCAATCCAACCATTAATTTTAGTGACCCTTGTAATTTCATTAAACATAGAAGTTGTATCTTTAGGAGTAAAAGATAAAGATAAAAATCGTTTATTAACAAAATCAAAAGTATTTGAAGGCCAAGGTAAACCTTCTAAAATATTATGTTGTAAAAATATAGCATTTAAAGGGGTTTTACTTGAAGGAGGATACATTGGAGAAATTTCAATTCCAATAAAAGAAGATTGAGGGAATTTTTGAGCCATATCTAAAACCCATATTCCAGAATTACAACCAATATCAAGTACACTTGTATTTCTTTCTGATAATAATTTTGTAATAGGAGAAGAATAATTTCCTTTCCAAACATAACGTAATAAATAATGTTGTAAATTTACTCTATTTGATTCTTCTGAATCATTTGGAACATAATAATTTACTGTACTTTCTTCATTATGAAATCTACGGCCGTTTATATATCGAAATTTTTCCAAAAATGATAAATCTTCTTCTTCTTCTATATCATAACTCCCTCTTCGAGTTGGTGTTGTTTCTGACATTTTTTTTTT
>QKYT01000137.1:103893-159599 GCA_003550305.1 Glomus cerebriforme | reverse complement strand
AAAAAAAGAAAAAAGAAGTATATATATATATATAATATCAATATACAGTATAAATAAAAATAGTAAAAATAGGGGTTGTTTTTTGTGTATAAAATTTGTACAAAGTAAAAAATTTTCTGGGCATTCTTTTTATACACGAGCCTTTTTATGATATAAATTTGTACATAGTACATTTTAAGTAAAATTTTCTGGGCATACTTTTTTTTTTTTTTATATAGAGCGCGTTAGACTTCTTTGTTACAATCCATTTCTGGGTAGATTTATCTTTTATTTATTTATTTATTATTTAGATTTGGAACTATATTTCGTGATTGGTTATAATATATTTATGGATTGCATATCTTTTCTTTGTTTTCCAGAATTTAACCATTTTTTGCAATAGGGTTTTTGATGTCTTCGTAATGCATAATAAATTAATAGTAGTTTATAATCCGCAGTTTTAAGAACCTATGGACTCTTTTTTTTTTTATTATTATTCAAAATCTATTCGCTACTGTTTATTTTATTTAAGATAGGTTTAATCTTTATAATTTTTATGAACAAAATATTTGTTGTTTAAAAATTTTTTTCGTGTTAAAGTTTTTTTTAAAAAAAAAAAAAAGTAAAAACATTAATTAACATTATTTATTCGCCATTATACCATATATTGTAAATGTATGGTATACAAGTTATATATACTCAACTAAAAATATTATTTTGCTCACCCTTGCATATGGGCTAATCTAAAGTTTTATTAATTAAATACTTTTGCGACTTGTTTGACAAAATAATAATTTCACATATGTCAAAAAAAATAAAAAATAAAAAAATCTTAAAGATTCGGATAAATAATTATAAAAAAAAAAAATGAAAATTCAGTCTATCGATTGACAAACCTACCGATCGATCGTGACTTTCGTATCATTTTATAAGCACATAATTATAAAAAAAAAAAATAGTGTGTAAATGTGAATAGTCAACTTTAATAAGAATATCAATCCTCCCTTAAAAAAAGATATACTGCATTAAACTAACTGTATTCAATGAATTCAAAAATATATAAACTAATCACGTATCTCTAAATTTATATATATAAAGTAATTCGGGGACGATTCCATCCTTGATTAAGATTAATACACGTATTATCATCGTAAAAATAATTCAATTGAAAAACTTAAACAGGGACTTGATACATGCAATGTGAATTTCATCAGGTCTTGTTTGTATCAGTTGAACAAACGCCATCATATGATGGGATTTTATACTTTTTTTATATTGAATATGTATATATATATATGTTTTGGCTGATAGTTATATAACACAAATTTTATTCACTTGCATTAATAAAAAAAAAAATATTAAATAATTTTTCGATTGGCTATAAAAAAAATAAACAAACTGAGCCCGCATTTTTTTTATTTTTTTTAATCTAATTTTATTGGCTACTGAAATTAAGCCGATTAATTTGAATGCAAGTATAATGTTGTTGTGTCCCAATTAAATTTTAAATTGAAAGTACTTAACTATTGTATGTATAAGAAGTAAAAATATTCTATAATTGTTATGGTCTTTAAAAAAAAATGTACAAATAATTATCAAATTTATTATATAATACAAAAAAAAAAAAAAAAGGCTCATAATAGTATATGCAAAGTTAAAAAAAATTTTTATCCCCGATTATTAATTACTCTGCATGAATGCCATTTATCTTTTATTAAAACTCTAAAAAAGGTCATAAAATGTTATAATATAAAAAAATAAAAGTTACAAAACAAAGCACAAATATGAGATGAACTGCAAAATTTCGTTGGTTTAAACGTCCCAAATTTTAAGGGTAACTGTGTAACCGTATTTTTATTAACATGGCCCTGGGTGTATTTACTTTACGATTTTTTTTTTTTTTTTGTTTTTTCCTCTTTGTTTTAATAATTTAATATATGATAATTTTGTTTATTTGTACTTTATTAAAATTTAATTGAACGAATAAACAATGAATTTCAAATTTTCAACTTGGGATTCCTGGTACTTTGAAACTTAGAATTCGGTAAACCAACAATTTTGTTATTTCAATGGGTATCGGTTGGGGGGGTTTTTTTTTTACTCGTTAACCTTTTAAAAGTTGAATTGTTTTTTAAACTTTCTTTAGATTTTCTTTGATAATTTTTTTTAAAGTAAAAGAGTTCAAAGTTATGATTTCCTAATTATAATATATCCTTTTATATTAAGGTTATTTACATGATTTCTCAGTTTTTTTATAAAAGTTAATATTTAAAATGTTAAAATTATTTAAATTTAAAATTTATTACCGTTTTCGATCCCAAACAATTTGACAACCAGATTGTGACACCTATATAACATACTATGAGCCAATAAAATGTTCCAGTCGAGAACACTTAAACATTATGCAAACAAAAATCACAAGTAAATTAACAATTAAAGTTTAATATTAAACAATTATTTTACTTAGAATTGTGGTCTGTTTACACTTTAATATTATTGTAAATAATCGTACTACTCTATAAAATTTTTCAATTCAAAATCTTAAAAATAATAATACATGTTTTAATTGTTTTTATGATGTTTAAAAAAGTGTGTTCCATTTAGAAAAAAAGTATTCCGCCCATTTCAATGTAATTAATTGCATGTTATGGTTCACCCAATTCTAGTAAATTAATCACTAAAATCTTTTGCATCATTTTTTTATTATTCTATTTTTATCTTTTATCAAAAATTATCTTGTTTAAAAATAAAATTTTGAGATTTATATTTTGTTAAACAATCTTTTTCGAAAATTTAAAAATGATTGAAATCAACCAATCAGATTGTAAGGCGCTTTGGAAATCTATGAATCTATAAATTGATCAATGTTATGCATGTACTACTGTATATACAAATAATTTTTTGAACAATGAATTTTTTTTACAAAATCACATGACTGATAAATCATGATATCATGGTAGTTTCAATTTACTATCAAACTTATGTTAATTTTCAGTCTTATCAGATTAAGTCAATCTAAATTTTTGATGGTGGTATTTACTTCACATGGTCTTTTTTTTTTTTTTTGTTAAATCTTTAGATAGATAAACTAGCCAGTATTTTATTAGATAGATAAAATTGTACTGTTACGAAATTGGTTGCAGCAAATCATATTTCATTGTACACAATTTACAATAGGTATGATTGGTTCAATTACTTTCGTACAGTACAGTTTTACCTAGTTTACCTATAACCCTGTTCATTTCTAGATCGAACCGGATTGATCCCTTAAATGATTGGTTGTTGAAATGATCAGGGAACTATCAAAAACCGATCTATAAAAATTGGTGTTCACTTCGGATCGATTTTGATAAAATTGACGTAACAAACAAAATGAACCAATTATTTTTATTGTCTAGATTCAGCTACTTTGCTGTAAAAAAACTAACAATTGTAAATATTATTATTTGATTATTATTTTCTAATCTGAACAATCTGATCTAGAAATGAATATGACTTATATAATTCAAAATAAAAATGGTTCATTGACATAAACTAATAGCAACTTTTAAACCCTAATATGGGTAGTTTTGGTCCTAATAAATACTGATATCGAATCCAAAATCATGTTATAGTCAGACCTTCATAATTGCACCCTTATATATTCATATACAGTACAGTATACCTTCCCTAAATGCACCCCCAACTTCCCAAACTTATATAATCTCTAATCATTTTTACACATCCTCTCTAAATACATTATTATGAAAGTCCCAGGGTTATCATTTTTACTTCAATAAATGCACATACATTATTATGAAAGTCCCAATTATAGAGGGTTGACTAGATACTAAATTACTAATGACTCATGAAAAGTCGAGACATCACACGTCGGTTATATGGTTATATTATAATGCTACTATCTTGTAAAAATTACCTCCTGGTGTATATTAAATTAACATATATGCGAGTCAAGAAATTAAGTCGTACAGGGTCAAGAAGGTAATATTTGCCTCCCATATATATACAATATATGCGAGTCAAGAAAGTTTTATTTTTATGCAAGACAGAGATGCTAGTACAAGTGTACATCGGCGCAATACTTTTCATAAAAATGAAACTCGCCCAATGGGACATGTACATCGGCGCAATACTTTTCATAAAAAATGAAACCCGCCCAATGGGACATCCGGGCTCTATACTAATCCCCCCCAAGATGCTAAGAAAATATCAAAGGATGAAACGATCTGCATGCGGGTCAAGAAAGCAAGTCGTACGGGATTAAGATTGTTAAATCACGTGCTTACGACCGATCAAACCGGTTTTGTGATACGTTTATCAAAAGGAGGTTCAATGGATTTTTTTTATTTCGTTCGAATCTTTTTAATCGAAATAGTAATTTTTTTAAAAATTTTTCAATAAACAAGTCATTAAACATGGTAAATGATCCTAGTGATCTTTTTTAAAAAATTAGGCCTTGTTTTGAAGAAAAAGTTCTAATATATTACTTGTTTGTATTTTTAAGCCGCCAAAAAAAACAACAGCAAAGGAACGAAAATTCGAAAAAGCAGATTGGAAAGAAGGTTTCAAGAAAAAACAAGTTGGAATATCTGATATGACTATGTTGAGTAAAGTTAATAATGAAGCTATTAACGAAAATTTAAAGAAAAGATTTGAAAATGCCGAAATATATGTATGTAACTAAGAATATTTAGTTTCCGGAAATGGTTAGCTTTGTATAAATACATTCTGGTTGGGATTAAAGTGGATTTTTAGATCAGATAATAATGGACAAAATTTTACTAACATTTTTATTTAATTAGACATATATTGGACATGTATTGATCAGTGTAAATCCATTTAGAGATTTGGGCATATATACAGATGATATCTTGCGTAGTTATACTGGTAAAAATAGATTGGAGGTAATATAATAAAGTTATTTATGGTTTGAAAAAGGATTTATTCACTAAAAGATTTTTTTTTTAATATGTAGATGCCACCACATGTTTATGCTGTTGCTGAATCGGCCTATTATAATATGAATAGTTATAAAGAAAATCAGTGTATTATTATTAGGTATTTTATGCTTATTATATAAAGAGTTTATGATTTAGACATTATTTTATTATATTAATAATTTATTATAATTTTTAGTGGTGAATCTGGTGCTGGAAAGACTGGTTAGTATTTATAAAATTTGAATGAAAGTGTATTTATTAATTATTATTATTATTTATTTTAAAAATAAATAAATTCAGAGGCTGCTAAGAGGGTATATAATTTATTTTTAATCATATTATATTTATTTTTGCATTAAAATATTTAATTAATTTTAAATTTATTATAGATTATGCAATATATTGCAACAGTAAGTGGTGGAGCAACCTCTTCAATTAGGGAAATTAAAGATATGGTTTTAGCTACTAATCCTTTATTGGAAAGTTTTGGTTGTGCCAAAACACTTAGGAATAATAATTCAAGTCGTCATGTAAGCTATTAAATTTTCATTTTGAAATTAATAAAATTTTAATTAATTAAAAGTTATAAATTTTTCAGGGAAAATATTTAGAAATTCAGTTTAATACTAATGGAGAACCTGTTGGAGCTGTTATTACAAATTATTTGTTAGAAAAGGTAAAAGATAAATTGATTAAATTGGATTTTGAAAAAAAAACAAATATTAACATTGATTTAATTAGGGACGTGTTGTTGGACAAATTGAGAATGAACGTAATTTCCATATATTTTATCAATTCACTAAAGCTGCTTCTTCTGAATATCAAGGTACCTTTTTTTGACATGCCGATTTTTGCTTAATAAAAGACATTTTCTAATAAAATTATTTTATAGAACAATTTGGTATTCAAGGTCCTGAGTCTTATTTATATACTAGTAAAAGTGAATGTTTGGATGTTGATGGTATTGATGATACGGAAGATTATGAAGAGACTTTGGTAATAATTTACAAATACCATTGTATTATTGCAACTCATAATTTAACTTATGTTTAAAAATTATAGAAATCAATGGAAATTATTGGTCTTCAAAAACATGAACAAGATGATATTTTTAGGATGTTGGCAATAGTATTATGGTTAGGAAATGTAATATTCGAAGAGGGAGATGATGGAAATTCTGTTATCAGTGATGAAAATGGTAGATTTAAACAATTTCAAAAGATTTCTTATTGTTGGATATGAACTAATTTATTTTATATATTATAGTTACAAATTTCATTTCTTATATAATGGAGGTTGAACCAGCTGAATTAAATAAGGTATATTTTTTTTTTTTACATTATAATTCTTTTTGGAAAAAAACCAATCTTTTTTTCTTTTTTTCTAATTATTACGCAAATATATTAGGTTTTAACAAGTCGAATAATTGAAACAACACGCGGAGGTCGTCGTGGTTCTGTATATGAAGTTCCTCTTAATCCTGTTCAGGTATTAAAAAAAAATTTTTTTTTTTTTTTATGATCTTTTCGACCATATTTATTAAAAAATTCTTTTTTTTTTAATATGATGTAGGCATCAGCCGTAAGAGATGCATTAGCAAAAGCGATATATAATAATCTATTTGAGTGGATAGTTGAACGTATAAATCAAGCATTACGTTCACGATCAAAATCATCCTATGTAATTGGAGTGTTGGATATTTACGGATTTGAAATTTTTGAAGAAAATTCATTTGAACAATTATGTATTAATTATGTTAATGAAAAATTACAACAAATATTTATTGAATTAACATTAAAAGCTGAACAAGAAGAATATGTTAAAGAAAAAATCAAATGGACACCAATAGAATTTTTTAATAATAAAATAGTATGTGATTTAATAGAAGAAAAACGTCCTCCAGGTATATTTGCTGCTATGAATGATGCTTGTGCTACTGCTCATGCTGACTCTGATGCTGCTGATAATAGTTTTATTCAAAGATTGGGATTTTTAAGTTCAAACCCTCATTTTGAAAGTAGAGGTAGTAAATTTTTAGTTAAACATTATGCTGGTGAAGTATTATATAATATACCCGGTATGACTGATAAGAATAAAGATCAGTTGGTGAAAGATTTATTGGAGTTAATTGCTTCAAGTGGAAACAAATTTTTGGGTGTATTATTTCCTAATCGCGTGGATAGGGATTCAAAAAAGAGACCTCCAACTGCAAGTGATAAAATTAAGGTATGTAAGATTTTGGATCTATTGCTAAAATTGAAATTTTTTCTTTAAATAAAAATTTTTTTTTTTTTTTGTCTAGTTATCAGCTAATGATTTAGTTAAAAATTTAATGCAAGCACATCCTTCTTATATACGTACTATAAAACCAAATCAAAATAAGAGTCCATCAGAATATGATACAAAAATGGTTTTACATCAAATTAAATATCTTGGATTAAATGAAAATATCAGAGTACGTAGAGCTGGTTTTGCTTATAGGCAAACATTTGAAAAATTTTTAGAAAGGTAAGGATAAAAGTATTATTATTATTTTTTTTTTATTATTATTTAATTGTATTTTAATAATTTATATTTATTTTTAGATTTTATTTATTATCGAGAAAAACTTCTTATGCTGGAGATTATATTTGGCAAGGTGATCAAAAATCTGGTACGGAAAGAATTTTAAAAGACTGCGGTATTCCTACTGAAGAATGGCAAATGGGTGTTACAAAAGCATTTATTAGACATCCAGAAACGGTAAACATTAAAAAAATATATTCGTTATTTTTGTTATGTTTAAAGTTTTATACTACTCAAACTAATGTTTCATTAATATTCATTAAGATTTGGGCACTTGAACATTTACGTGATAGATATTGGCATAATATGGCAATGAGGATTCAACGAGCATATAGAAATTATTTAAGATACAAGAATGAATGTGCAAGACGTATACAAAGATGTTGGAATAAGAATAAAGATCAAATAATGTATGTACAATTAAGAGATTATGGACATCAAATATTGGGACAACGTAAAGAAAGAAGGAGGATGAGTTTATTAAGCATGAGAAAATTTATGGGAGATTATTTATATGTTAATGATGAAAGTGGTGAAGAATTAAGAAATGTTTGCAATCTTGGAGGTGAGTAAATCTTCCTAAATAAACAAAAGAACTTCAAATTTTTTTTCTTTGGAAATAAACCAAATTATTTTATTTTATTTTTTTTTGTTATTAGCTAATGAACCTGCAGCATTTAGTAGCAAGATTCAATTACTTGTTGCTCGTCTTGGAAGATCAAGTAAACCAAGTCCTAGATATTTAATTTTGGTATAATTTTTGAAAATCTTTTTCTTCCTTTTATTTTAATAAAAACTAATTTTATATTTTTGATTTAGACTGATAAAGCAATATATATCATTATATCAACAATTGAAAAGAAACTTTTAACAATGAATGTTGAAAGAAATATTCCATTAAATTCAATAAATGGAGTTAGCTTATCAAGTTTAAGAGATGATTGGGTAATACTTCACATTAATAATCCAACTAAAGAATTGGGTGATCCAATATTTTCATGTTATTTCAAAACAGAATTTCTTGTTCATTTATTACAAAGAACGGGATCAAGAGTACAAGTTAAAATTGCAACACAGATAGAATATTGTAGAAAATTAAACAAAACTGCTACAATCAAATTTGCTAAAGATGAAAGTATTAAAAAGAATGATGTATATAAAAGTCATACTGTTAATGTACCTACTGGTGAACCTGCAGATAGTTTATCGGATCCTCCTTGTCCAAGAAACGATCCACCTCCAAGACCTATAACTTCTGGCAAATTATTAAAATCTGGTGGTCCTTCCACTAAATCAAAAAAACCGATCTCAAAACCTATTACAAAAGAATCATCACCAGCTGCTCCTTCAAATACTAAAAATACTAAAAGAATGTCTAATATTGGTGGTAAAGGTGCTCCACCACCACCACCTCCTCCTCCATCTGCACCACAAAAACCACCTTCGCCACCACCACCACCACCAACAAATCCAACTTTTAAAGGTGTTTATGATTTTGTGACAGAAGATGTGGGAGAATTAGCATTTAAATCTGGTGATATTTTAGAAATTCTTGAAAAAGATGATAATGGTTGGTGGTTAGCTAAAAAAGATGGTAAAGAAGGTTGGGTACCAAGTAATTACTTAGAAGAAGTTAAAGTAGCTCCAAAACCAAATCCCGTATTACCTGCTAGACGTAAACCTCCACCTGCTGCCCCTCAAGTAAAGAAAAAAGAAACTCCACAAGAAGTTGCAGCCGAAGAGGAAGAAGTAGTTAAAGAACCTGCAAAAAAATCTCGGTTTAGTTCTTCTAATGTAACTACAAGCAATAGTTATAATGGAGGTAATTCAAATTCTTCAGCTCCTGTACCCGTATATCCGGGTTTAGCACCTGTTAATAGTGCAAGTGGTGTACTTCCATGGATGGCTGCTCTTGAAGCTAAAAAGGCTGCTGCTAGGGTAAAATTATTATTATTATTATTATTTTCATTTAATATATCTTTAATATAAAGAAAATTGCAATTAACAACTTTATTAAACTTTAGGCTTCTGAAACGGCAAATTCTACTGAAGATACTGAAAACAATCACCCAGTTGTCCCATCGAGAAAAACAACAGGACTTGGTATATAAATTTCGTTTTCGCGAATTAACTTTTATTATTGAATTAATAATAAGCTTATCATTTATAAATTATCATATAGCTAAGAAAGCTCCGCCACCGGTAGTATCTAAACCAATAATCCCACCTAGACCTTCAACCGGAGATAAACCTCCTGCTCCTCCAAGGCCAGGAACTTCAGGATCAAAGGTGTGTTATTTAAATTCCCGAAATTGTTATGTTATTTGATATGTTATATTTTTGTTCAGATTTAATATATTTATATATTTTTTTTATATATATTTGTTTACTATTATTTAGCCACCAGCACCACCGCGACAAAGTGGACAGATGAGCATTGCTGATGCAGTAAGTTTATTCAATATTTTTAATACATTCTCAATATAATTAATATTGATTATTTTATATCTATTATATAGCTTAAACAAAGAAATAAAAGGTTAAATAATTATGAAGAGGATGAAGAAGAAGAATAAGGTAATTAAAAATTAAGACCTAGTTGTGAAGAAAAATAATTTTTAAAAAAGGTTATTCTAGTAATTAAAATTTATGTATTATTATTTTATTATTATTTAAATTATTTTTGCTAAACAAATTAAATAAATTAATACTTAAACAATTTCATCAATAAAAAAATATATTTAATATCTTCAAATCCACAACTTAAAGTTTTATTCATTAGGATTTTTATTGTTCTAGACTGCTTTGTTATACAACTCTTTTTTTTTTGTTTATAATTAATAATAAAGGTTTACTCTTTACACAAGAAAATTAATTTATTTCAGAATGTTAAGTTATTCAAATTTATATATTTCCATTAAGATTACATTTCCATTAAATTATATAATTATGAAAAAAAAAAAAGAAAGTTGACTATATTACCAACTAATAAATACTAATCAAAAATGTTTTTTAAAATGTTTTTTTCATAAATAAAAACTAATCAAAAATGTTTTTAAAATGTTATTAATTTACACATCATAACTATCATAATTGGAAGAAGGTGCATAGAAAAATCCAGCCATTAATACCATATAAGATAAAATTAATATGGATCCTTTAAAATAATTAGATTTTCCTTCTATATATGTATAAGTTAATAAAAATACAGAAAATACTACAGCAAATACATCCCACCTCGGAAATACCAATCTAGATAAAATTTCGATTAGAAAAATTTTTTTTTAATAAAAAAAAAGAGATTATGAAAGACTTACGTGAATGTGTAACCTCTTTGCTGAACTTCATTTTTGTCTTTGTTAATCCAGGCTGAATACCCTACCATAGCTGGAATTTGTAAAAGACATACTTGTAATGCATAAGCTGACCCTATTTCCATACTATAATTGTTTAAATGAAATAAAAAATATAATTATATTAAAATATTTTTTTCGAAAAAAAAAAAAAATAAATCAATTTACAGTACCTAAGAGCAATATTTCCATACAAAGCAAATAACATTGCATTAAGAAATTCCGTTACGTTTGGTACCAAAGCAAATAGAGTTAGTCCTAATATTTTCTCTGTTGTATTAATATGTTTTAAAACAAATCCAACATTCTCAACCAAAATTTCTATACATATATATTTTTTTAAAAAAAAGTTACTATTATTATTTCTCAAACTTATTAAAAAACAATTCTTGTAAAAGTCAACTTTAAAAACATTTTACCTGCAATGAAAGAATAAAAAGCAGTACAAGTTAATAGTATTAATACACTTTTAACTTTACTCCAATTAGGAGAATCATGACCATGAACAATTTCTTCTTCCTCAGTTTCATGAGCAGATCTAAAACTAGTTGTTTGTGGATTTTGCAAATTATTCGCTACACCAGCTAAATTAATTGTATTTTCATGATTAGGAACAATTATACTTTGAACTGGAATCGTTGCATTAGGTACTGAATATGATCTTGGTAATGGCGGTGGATTTTGACCATCCTGATGTGGATGTAGGAAACTCGGTGTTTGCGGAAGAAGTTGTTGGATAATATTTACGGGGGCAAGACGTTGATATATGGATTGTGATCGTTCTTGTGGGTGTGGTGTATGATAGACTAGTGATGCGTGTGTACGTAATGAAAACCATAATCCGATTAAATATGACTACAAAAACACGATATTATTTTGTTAGAAAAGATGAAATTAGGGACGAGTTTTTCAAGGTTACCATTATAAGAGATACTTACTAATAAAAGAATTGCTGCACAGATATACATCAATGGTTTGACGCTTTCTTTGTATAATGGAGTTTCGGTTGGTTCAACTTCAGAGTGTTCACACCTTTGACAAGAAGTGTTTAATAATCCATCACCACATGGTATAGTTTTACAAGACATTTTATACTGAAAAGAGAAAAAAAAAAATTTTTTTTTTTTATAAATAAATACTAAATAACTATTAAATTATTCGAATAAAAACTTACAGGAGCATATGTTTGAAAGAATAAAGTCGGGGTAAGTGCACCAATGATAGCCATAATGAGCATTGTTGATGTCACTCCTAATTAAATGTAAATAAATTCAGCATGCATTTATATTATTTAAAGAAAAAGAACATTTTTACATCACTTACCTGCACTTTTAGAATTAAATTTTTGCTCTTTTCTCTTTAGGCCACCACTAACCATACTGACACCGGGCATTAATAGTACACCAGCCATAAAACTTCCAATAATGCTACCTTCCGTCAATTTACCTCTACCTTTATTTAAAGCCATAGCATATAAAATAATTTCAATAATACTACCAAAGGTAGCATTAATGACAGCCCCCATGCCAATAGATGATTGAGCTGAAATAGAAGCTACTGCTGCACCAATAAAATAACTTAAAGGTATAACTGATGCTAATGATAGTGCAAATATAAATTCTTCTGTTGCAAATAAAGTATCTGGAAATCGGAATTTAAGAAACCGATCATCTATAATAACGAAGAATACTATTGCCATCAAATTTATAAATATTATGTTAATCCCATCATATGTATACTTGTAATATTGCAATCCAAAGGCTCTGTATGTACATAATAATACTACTGATCTTGATGCTGCGCGAGATGATCCTGATTTAAAATGTAATGATAATGGGGATCTTTTTAAATGTTTAAGTAGTTCATGTATTAATTTTGCCATTGGAAGTGGAAACACTGATAACCAACATAAAGCTGATGCGAACAAAAATGTTGGCGCTAAAATATTGAAATTAATTGGTAATTATGTTCACGTATATATGAACAAATGAAAAAAAAACAATAAAATTCATTTAAAAAGACTCACCTAGGACTAGGAAGAACAAGATATAATAGAAAATACCTGATAGACCAATTTCATCCAATTTATCAGATAAATCAAAACTTTCTGATCGACTATTTCTTCTTGGATTAATATAAAGATTTCCCAATAAAGGTCTAGTCTCATCCTCAATATCCATACCACTGATGACAGAATTATGATAATTAAAATAGTCAGTTGGTTGTTCATGTGGTGTATCATCGGGCCAATCTTCATCTTTTTCGACAAATTTACCAAATGGCCAAAATATATAATAACTTAATTCTCGAAATACTTTTGCGTATCTCCATCCTCCAAATGGCATTAACAGTGTTATAATTGATAAAATGTATGATACCAATGCTAACCACCATCCAAAACATATTGCCCAAATAATGTTACCAGGACTAAGATATAATTTTGGTGATGGGGTTAAATGAAGCGCTGAATCAGCATTACGTGTTATTGAACGTGATTTTTTATACAAGGCCGGTTTCCATATTGGTAAACCAAATGGATGCGTAAAATTAATAGCCTAATTATAAATATGTTGATAAGGTTAATTTTGGATTAAAAATTAGCAAGCATATATTAAACTTACTTCTTGTCTATCTTTAAGAGTGAATTCATGATCAGATTCATTCTCATCACCTTCGTTTTCGTCTTGATTTTCATCAATGACGTTATCTCCCGTATTAGATGTTAAACTAGTTTGACGTCGCCGCCTCCTTAAATTTTTCCTTTTACGTATTTTAGAATCATCAGAATCGGAATCATCATTGTCGTCATCATTGTCATCATCATTCGAATATGATTTACGTTGGCGTAATTTAGGCATAGTTGACGTAGGTGATGTAGGATGCGATTTTGAATTATTTTTTGAATTATTATTTGTTGATGAAGATGGATCATTGATCAAAATTCTGTGTGATCCTTCAGAAGGTTCGGCGTCAACATTACTTCCCGCAATTGCTGAAGTTTGTGACGGTGGTATATCCTGATTATCTTGTGACATTTTCTGTTCGAATTGATTTAATTATTATTCTACAAATATTTAATTTATTATCTATTTATTGCTTTTATTGTTTTTCTAAATCTTCTCAAGGAAAAAAAAAGAAAGGGAGACTTCAAAAAAAAAGAGAATTATAAATTTATTTAAATGTATCACAAGTAATTCCTATAATAGCCTATTCTATAACTGTCATTGCAAATTAACTTTTTTGCGATGCGTGTGAGACTTAAATATTTATATCACGTTTTGTTTGTTTTGTTCTATCATAAAAAAAAATTCAGGATGATTACCGGCAAAATAATTTTAAAATGGTAACGCCGTCACGCCGATCAGGAGATTTTTCGTTTAATTAATAATATAAGAATTTAAATTCCGGTATTTTTTCGATAGGGTGATATCATATACAAATAAGAAAAGATTCTCCTTATCTACCCCTTTTCTCATACAACGAATACAACATAACGTGGCGCAGCTAAATAAGATGATCGATTCCAGATTTGATCATTTCAAACATTTTTAGAAAAAAAAAAATTCCGAAAAAAAAGTTCCGAGATAACGAAAAAATTCTCATTTGAATATGACACTTGAACAATATCAAAGAGAATTTATAGAATTCTTAATTTCACAGAATATTTTAAGTTTCGGTTCATTTATATTAAAATCTGGTCGTTTAAGTCCGTATTTTTTAAATACAGGAAAATTCAATACAGGAGAATCATTATCAAAAATTGGTAAATTTTATGCAAAAGCTTTAGAATCATATTCCCATGAACTAGCTTATGATGGAATATTTGGTCCAGCATACAAAGCGATACCCTTGGTATCTTCAACAGTTATAGCATTATTGGAAACATTTAATAAAGATGTACCATATTCATTTAATAGAAAAGAAATAAAAGATCATGGTGAAGGTGGTAATATCGTTGGAGCACCCCTTAGCGGAAATATATTAATTATTGATGATGTAATTACGGCTGGTACTTCTATTAAAGAAAGTTTCGAAATCATTTCAAACAGTGGGGCGAAGGTTGCTGGTGTTATCATCGCTATCGACAGACAAGAAAAAGGAACTGGAGAAAAATCTGCTGTACAACAAATTGAAGAAGACTATGGTGTTCCTGTTAAAGCTATAGTAAATTTAGATCAAATTATTGAATATATTAGAGAGAAAGGTGGTTATGATGAACAATTATTAAAAATGAAAGAATATAAAGCTTTATATGGAGTTTAAAGAATAATTTTAATAGAAATTTTAATTTAGTAATAAATTAAATAAATTACGAGTCCTTCTAATCTACAAGATAAATTCCTAACTCTTTTCTCATTTCTTCAATATTTTTGTTCCAACATTCTTCATAATAAACATTCAACAAAAATTTACATTGAGATCCACATTGTAAAGCCCAGGGAACATACTTCTTAAACAATCTTTCTTGTTCCTTAGAAGAAAGCATTAAAGGTCCAAAAAAAGAACTCAATAAAGTCATAGGCAATCCAGTTTGAGCCAATTCAAACCATTTTAATGCTAATTCACCTTCAACATTAACTGGTAATTTAGTTAATGCGTGAAAAAAATCATGACATTCCCTATACCTTTGCATAACGTAAGCTAATTCATCATCATAAATGTATTGTACTTTAACTCTTGTATCTGGCGTTACTTTTTGTCCATCCAAAAAATTTGCGTACTCTTTACCAAATGTTCCTAATTGTAATGAACGTAAATATGGTATATCTATTGTATTTGAATGAATTCGTGGACGTTCTCGAAGAATTCTTCGCCCTGTTTTGTCTCGTAACATGTTGTCTCTCATTCTATTAACAAATATTGATCCCGTCGTTTCTCCTAACGTCGCTATCATATCTATTAAGTGAAAAGGATGAGTAAGTTTATTATAATAAATGAAAAGAAACTTTGTTATATATGTTACCTCCTCTTCCTGGATCAAAAAATGCTGTAAATGCTGATGACACTGCAAGAATACTTTTTTGAAAGTTTGATATTTGCGCATTTGTACTTGATATACTTGATGCATAATGCGTTCGTTTAAAATTAAAATCATAATCTTTTTTATCTAAAAAAAAAAAGGAAAAATAAATTATATTACTATTTTCAAAAAAAAATTTAATAATATACGATTATAATATGATACCTCTAAACAAATTAATTGATAATATATTCCGAGTTATTAAAATTCTTTTTGTAGAAATTCGTGATGATAATGATAATTTTGGACGAAACATTTTTTTTTAACGAATTATGAAGTAACGAGTATTTATAATAACCAAAAACCGATCCGTCATTATAATTGAGGATCACACCAAAATAATGCGTCAAATTAACCTACTACATTTAGTGCGAAAAGCACACGTGCAGAGTGCAGACGTGCAGTGTGTACGTAATCAGTTACAGTAACTATTGAAAACTGAGGCAAGTGTAACGCCTACACCTGACGTTAATTGTAATGCATTCAGTGCATTAAACCAAATTTTCATTTCTTTTGATTACACCAATTTCATTTTGATATCTTTTGAAAAATTTTTATTCCAGGAAAACACAATTTGGATTCTTTAAAAGTCTAATGGTATTGGACGTGAATGTACTGCGCCAAAGATTCACTTATGCATTGACGAAAATCAGGCGAATAATTCCACTACGCGTTTATTCGAATTTCAGCAGTTCTAACTTGATCTTGTACTGTTCCATCTTAATTTTTAACATTTCTACGTCGGATGATCCGAAAAAAAACAAACTTTATCATTCTATTGTAAGTTGTAACACTGTAGATGATGCGTCGATCAGCACGGAATTTTTATTTAAATTTTGTAGTAATATCTGTAGTACCAGATTATTCTTGTGAATGTATAAAAAGGACAAAAAATTCTCTAACCTAAATCTAATTATGATATAAGATGTCAATCATAAATACAAAAACTGCCGAAACTCTTGAATCTTTATTAAAAACTGATCCACAACTTAGTACCAAAGAAGTTGTAATTGATGTTGAAAAATATGGTAAACCAGCATCAGAAGAATCGGTAGCTAAAACTAAAGCAGCGCTTGAAGAGAATGGTCATGAAGTTACCGTAGTATCTAATAAAGCTGAAGCTTTTGAGCTCTTAAAAAAATTAATTCCACCGAATGCTTCAGTTAATAATAGTCATTCAACAACTTTAGAAGAAATTGGATTTGTTGAATATTTAAAAACATCCAATACCGGATGGAAAAATGTTCATGGTGAAATTTATGCTGAAACTGATCTTGTTAAACAAGCTGAATTAAAAAGAACCAAAGGTTATACTGTCGATTATTTTTTGTCTTCTGCTCCTGCTATCACTGAAGATGGTGTTATAGTAAGTATTAAAAATGATTTCATTATAAAAATAAAAAAAAAAATTCTAAATTATATTTTTATTTTAAAGATTGGAGTTGATGCTACAGGATCTCGTATTGGAGCTTGGATCGTTACCTCAGGAAAACTTATAATCGTCTCTGGTACCAATAAAATTGTTAAAGATGTACTTGCCGGTAAAGAACGGGTTGAAAAATATGCTTATGAACTTGAATCTGCTCGTTGTAGATTAGTTTATAAAACTCTTAGTAGTCAAATTACAAATTATCTTGTTTTAAAAAAGGGTAATCCTATAAATCCTAAACGTGTTCATGTTATTTTTATCAAAGAAGCTTTAGGTTACTAAAATAATATAAAAGGATCTATGTACTTTAATATAATTTATTTAATGTAATTAATTAATTACAAACTTTTTTTATATCTTTATTTTCAATAAATTGCTTCCACGTAATAACATCTTTACGAACTCTCTTTTGCAGCAATAAAATATTATCATTATTATGTATATTATAAAAATTATGAAGTAATTCAGCACAAAAGCAGATAACAGATACAATATATAAACTTTTCTGTCTTATAATTCAAATTAGAATCAATGGAATCAATGGCAATTCAAAATATAGCGAGAGCTTGTTTAAGTAAGATGTAAGAGCTGAAAGGTAAGAACTCAGAGGCTTGGGAAGGAAAATATTCTGAGCCTGTTTTTCAATTAGGATTATTATGTAGACAAATATCGCCCATATAAGCGGAGATATACAATTCATGTTTTCAAACATATAGCGATTTTTTTTTGATTTTGATTGTTCATTCGGCATCTTATAGATAATTCGGCATTTAACATTGGAAAAAGAGAATATATATGTTTTTTAATGTGTGAGAAATTTTATATATTTTTCATTTTTACTGTGTTTATTTATTTTTCTTTTTGAAAAGAGCGTCGAAACAAAATTCACTCTATATTCAAGATTTCATATTATCTGTTATCAGATAAGATTTAAGGGTACTATTTGAATCAAAAGAAGTAGTGGATTTACTACGAGATTTATAAAAGTTTTTACTACCACAAACAAAATATTTAGTTTGATTACATTTTATATAGATAAAGAAGCTAAATTCCATTCACTTCATGAACTATTTCGCTATTAATTTCCCAGTGTAAATTTGTGAACTTTCACAAGGATGAATCTTACTATTAAAATTATCAATTAAAATACAAGGAGTAAATTTTGTTGATTTTGTGGGTTCAGAAATTTTAATTGGTTGCTCTTAAAAGGTTAATGGACAAATTTTGAAGCATTTAAATCTAATTGAAAAAGATTAGAATTAATGGATTCTTTCATCATCTAAACCAACATTATTATCCAAACTCTCAATTTCCTCTAAAAAGGCTTGGATAAAGGTTCAATATTATATAACCTTGAGACAGTCTATTTGTAACCTTTATCTGTTATGATGAGATTCTCTAACTTTTTAAAATAAACAATTATATAAATAAATTGGCAAAAATTACCTTCTTGGAAATAAAACGTGAAATCATTTTTTGTCTATATAAATTGTTACACCTGATTTTAAATTTGATTGGTTAATTGTGATAATCTGAGCTTATTAATTTGTTTGAAGTTTCAATTACCGCCATTCAGTCATGCAGTCATTTACTCTTGAGCTTTATCCAAAAAGAGGCCAAATTCATATTTTACTTTATAAAAACGTAACAAATGCCGCAGATTTACGAAAACGTCTATTATCCCATGATCAAGAATTATCTTATGCTTTTATAAATGCTAAAGTGGTAAATAAGATAAAGGAATTGAATTTTGAGTTGGTAAATATCATTAACAATTTATAAAATAAAGGTATTGGATAAGTTCCAATTACTCGTGGCTACAAATGACGCTGTACACCATGAATTTCATTCTTCACTTAAAACTCATAATGTACATTCCGAAATTGTTTATAATCTTTCCCCGACAACAAATGTAAGTTCAATTTATTAAAGTTATTTGTTTCAAGTATATATTAAATATTTTTGAATTTGATTATTTTAATTAGATAAGTGAATCATTACGAAGATTTGGAATTTCCGATTCCTCAACTTCAATTGTTGTCGTTAAAGTTGGAGGAAATGCTGAAGAGGTAATGAATTCTTTCTTTAAATTTTAATTCTATTATATATGATTAAAAAAAACATTCTATTTTATTTTTTTTTAATTTAGGTGAGATCTCATTTATCTACATTGATTCATGGTGATGAAGCGGATATTAAAGAATTTTCAAGTTCTGCAGATATTTCAAATATGAAAAAGGTAATTTGATTATTTTGAAATAATTATAATAACATGTTTCGTATGTTTAAAAATGTATATATTATATTATTTAGTATTATAAGATTGATGATGGGATCAATGATCAAAAAGAAATGCTTGATCTTATTGTTGGTTCTATTGCTATTAAAAGTTCAACTTAAATAATTAAAAGGTACGTAAAAATAAAGATTGATTTTATAAATTAAATATTTTTTTTAATTTATAAAAAGTTAATTGTCATTTTTGATATAATAATTTTTATAATAAAGTTATTTTATAAGTCATAAATTTGATTATCAATAGTAGTCAATTTTATTTTCATCATTGATCAATATTATTGTTTGAGACAATGTTTTATCAAACTTTACGAAAAAGAAACTATTTTATTTAGTTACATTTATAATTATAAATAAATATTCATTTAATTTTCAAAATTTAGATTATTTCGCGTTTAAAATTTGGTAACTTGCAATGGATCAAGAAATGGATGACAAATCTCCAATTTCTTCACGAAACAATACGCAAAATACGCAAAATATGGTCTTAGAAGGAGAAACGCCTATCATGACACGAAACAACACACAACAAACAGATCAAGATATGGATGAAGCTCTAACCAATTCACGATGTAATACACAACAGACGGATCAAGGAATGGATGAGAATGGTGAGAATGGTGAGAATGAAGAGAATAATGAAGAGAATAATCAAGAGGTGAATGAATTATTAGTTTTTTTTTTTAGAAAATAAATAAATAAGTAAACAAACAAAATTTAATATGTTATAAAAAATTTGGTGAATTTAGGAAATTCCTCATAAAAAAAGAAGACGGAACACTAAGAAAAAAGATGATAACGAAGTTCGTTAGCTTATTATATTTTTGTCCAAAATCGCTTTTATTTACGATTAACATTCTTAAATTTATCTTCTCTTCCAATTCTTTTCGAACAAGACATCAGCAATAATTAATAAGCCAAAACGACGTGCTCCGACTAAAGGATCCAATAAATCAAAGAAAAAAACTTCTCAAGCCGAATCTTCTAATCTATCGCCAACTCCGGAAAACCAAGTTAAAACTAAAAAACCTTCCGTTATTAGAAATTTTTGGTCCTTACAAGACGATAAAAAATTAGTTGATGCAGTTTTAGCAAATTTACAAGAAGTCCCTTGGTCTAAAATTGCTCGTGAAAATTTTCCCAATCGTGAGAGGTCTGGTTGCTACAATAGATGGAATGTCTTAAAGAAAAGGTTATATCAAGTTGATAGTATGGAAGTGAAAAATGATTGAAACAATAGAATTTTTTATATTGTTATTAAATTATTATTTTTCACTGAGGGAACGCTTAATCCACGATAATCCAAAATAATCTTAAATATCTTAAATATGATTTTATTTAGAAAATTTTAATTTTCCAATTTTAATTACACCAAATTAACAAATTAAAGCTATTGATCTAAACGCAATTAAAATTCTTTGTTCATTAAAATTTTTTTTTAAAGAAGAAACATAAAAACCTTATGCAGCAATTGCATATTCTTGTGATTTAGCTTCTTCGTATTCTCTTCTTCTTTTCCTATTTTCCAATAAAGTATGTTTACGTTTTTGAATTAATTCTAATTGTCGTTGCTCAAGATAATATATATAAGATCCTATTCCCCCAAAAATTGCTGTTGAAATTGCATGAGTTACAGGTTCTATAAATTAATTTAAATAAATTGTTAATTGTTTATTTTCTTTTTTCATAAAAAGGTACAAGAAACATATATACTTTCTAAGAAAGGTCTTTGTTGAATGCCTAAAGCAACTACTCTAACTGCAAAACCAAAAGCAGCCCATCCAGCAACGTATGGAATTACTCCGGACATTTTTTATTTTGTTATAATTCTATAATGCATAGAAAAAATTTTTAGCATGATAGTGTTTGATAATTATTAATTATTTTCTATTTACCGAACAAAGTCCGAGGAAAAAATGAATCTATCTCAGTTTAGTTATCTATGGATTATAAACTTGCATGAATTCACATGGTTTTATGACGTTAATCCGCAAGATCTACGAGACCTAGCATATAAATAATAACAGCCATGAAAAATATTTCGTAGCAATTAGATTTTTTTTTTTTAAATAGGTTTCGCAATAATAATGTTTGGTTTTAGCTCGTTTTTACCTCCGGACTGGGTATGTATACGTTCTATTTTGAAATCAAAATGTTTCATGTTCTTAATTTTCTTTTGAATTTAGGCTGCATTCTTCGGCTCACTTAGTTTAGCAGACATGTGAGTAATTTTTTAGATACCGGTAAACTGTTTTTTTTTCAATACTGAAATTTATTTATTTTATAGAATCGCAGGAATACCAGCTTTTCTTGTCATTTACACTGTTCTACCAAGTGCTATATATACGGCACGACATCGAAATAGTAAAGGAAACTGGTATATCCCACCTGAACCTACCGATGAATCACCTTCGATGCAAGCCAAATTGGTTTGTTATTTATAACATTTTATTTCATAATAATTTAATTTGGAATAACTGTATTTATATATGTTTTAAATAGCTTTTATTGAACAGCTTAGCAGTATTATTTTCAGTCAAATATATTGCACAATATATATTTAATCATTCAGGACCGGAAATTTTTGTCACAGGAGCTTTATTAACTGTAGTAGTAAGTAATATACATTTTTTAATAAACTATTTGTTAGATAATTCCTAATTTTAATTTTGTTTTGTTTTAGTTGATTACTGTAGTCATATACCATTTTGAGAATATAGGAATTGTAAAACCAGCAATTCCTCTTTCTGTTCTTTGGGGAACTACAACACTTACTACTTTGTATTATACAACTTCAACTCATGATATTTCACATGAGATATATCTTGTATCTAGTTTGTTAATGTTTATGTTAGAATGGGCTTCTCCAAGAACATCTCCAGCTACGGTAAGTTTTTTTTCAAAACATTAATCTTTTTTTAGATGTAGTTTATGTCATTTGTTTATTTATTTATTTTTTTAGATTGCAAAGCCTGTTGTTACACCAAGCAGTACAAGCTCTGTTAAAGCTCAAAATACTAAAGTTTCGGCTACTGAAGAATCTAAACATCCAAAATCAGAATAAAAAGAATATCATACTTTATTTCAAATAATAAAAAAAAAAAAAAAAAAGGAAAAAAAAATTATTATAATTATTATTGTAAGTTTTACATTCAGTACAAAATCCATTTAATCATAGATCAAATAGGTAATTTTGCATCAAACCAAGAAGGAATATCAACATCTAATGCATTTAAAATTATAGCAGGACAATCCATATTGGTAATATTTTCTTTGAAAATTTTTTCATTATTAAAATCATTACCAAAAAAACGAGAATTTCGTCATCACTTTTACCACCATGACCATAACCAATTCCACCATGATCTGTAGTTGCATAATCAGATAACATTGTTTGTGTTAAGGAAAATGTTTTCACATAATAAATATAATAAATTCACAAACCAACTACAATATTGGTATTCACTGGTTGATTCAGGTTAGCAATAATAAGAGAATCTTTTGACCAACCTGCTGTTTCAATAGACTTTAAAATTTCTCCTATCTGTGAATCCATTGCATTTAATTGATTTAAATAATTTTTTGAACCCAACCATGAGAATGGCCATGTTCATCAACGTCTACTAAATGAATTAATAAAAATTCTAAATCATATATATTTTATAACTTGATAACTCCATGAAGTATTGAGCCCCAATTTTGCGCTATTTGAGCTACTAAGTAACGTGAAACTGTTTAGATTTGGTGCAGAAACTCCTTTAAAAAAGGAACCTAGACCATATAAAGCAAAAAATATTACACGTGAATTCATCCGGCATAGATTTTTAAAGTGTAAGTTCATCCGAGCACGTGTTTATAAATAATAATTTTTATTAAACCCCCTTTTTTTGATAATCAGTTTAATCAATTAATTATGAAAGAATTTTCCTCTTTAGTTTTATTTAAAAATATTTTAGAAAAACGTATAATATCTCGATTTTTAACCACGAAATCAATAAGCCAAAATGATAGCGGTATATCTGGTCTAACTAATAATCATCTTGATGAATATGATGAAATTTTGAAAACTTATCAAATTCCCGGTAGATATCTTCATTATTTTAAGAAAAATGGAAGCCGATTAAAGAAGGAATCTCAATTCAGTGATGAGGTTTGTATCATGTTTTTAATTTACAAATATTATTTTTGTTTTTCATTGGTTTTTTTTTTGATATTTAATAGGATGTTACTAGAATCACTGCAAGGAAATTACGTTCAGAACATATAATTATTACAAATATAGATAATAATGATAAAGTTAACGACAATCCTTCAAAAGGTCTTTCTAACGCGCAACAAAATATCGTTCAAAGGTTATATCGAGCGATAATAAAATGCAATGATGATGTACCTCATAATCAT
This sequence comes from Glomus cerebriforme, assembly GCA_003550305.1. Lineage (NCBI taxonomy): Eukaryota > Fungi > Glomeromycota > Glomeromycetes > Glomerales > Glomeraceae > Glomus > Glomus cerebriforme. The sequence continues at coordinate 135,617 of QKYT01000137.1, read as the reverse complement.
TTAACTTCTACTTTTTTCCGGATTATGAATGTACGGTAAATTACCCCAAAAATAAAAACCCTTAAAAATATATAATATAATTTAAACATATATTTTTTTTAGATTACTGTATCACCTGATCTAAATATTGCCAGGGTCTGGTGGAAACCTGATCCACAAAAAGGAATTAGTGAGGTAAGATATGAAAATTTTAAAGAATTTTATTATTTCTTTAATTACCTAAAATTTGAACAGTCAAATATAGAAAATACATTGAATAAATATTCAATTAAATATCGGAATATTTTACAACGTGCTATGCATATGAGAAACCCGCCAAAGATAGTTTTTTTGCGTTATGATAAAGTACTTGGAAGTACAAATAAACTTTTAGATAAAATTGAAGAAGATTTAAAGGCAAAAGGTAATGAAATTCTAATAAGTAATATTTAACCATTGGAAAATTCTGGCAATTATCCACCAGAATTATTAGCATCACCTAAGTTTGTGTTGTGTTAAATTATTTTATTATAATAAAAATAATAACAAATTTCCAGTAATAGTAGTAAAAATCAGTAATTGATGAAAATGATTGAATGCTATTATAGCAGTTGTATTATATAATAATTATCTGTTATAAATTGTTTGCCACTAATGTCACTCATAGAATAAAATTTTCTATAGTACATTCTTCTTTCATAAAGTTAAAAAAAAATGATAACATGAATCTTTTACCAATACCTTCCTATATTAACATTTAAATAATTTTGATTCAAGCAAAATTTCAATAAATATTAGAGGAATGTTCATAACCTTTTATTGTCGTTGTTTTATGGGAGAGGAATAAAGTGCTACAATTATTTTTTTTTTTTACGGTGGTGGTGATGATACAATGAGCCCGGAGGATGACCTATTATTTTCCACTTCGATGACATTTGGTCTTATGAATGCAATTGGAATTTCTCCCATGATCGCGTCCAGCGGATCATCACTATCCCGACCATTTTCCATATCCCTTGATTCCTTATTTTTCTCTGTGTCATTTTTTTCCTCATTATTTAGATTAGTCATGATTGGTGTTGAATCATGAGTTTCTTGTGTTATTGACCTGCCATTATCTATATCAGATTCTTCTGATATAGGTGGTAATCCATTTTCCGCACTTTCAGCCATTGCTTGTATAGTTGACGATATGAATTTTGATCTTTCTTCAGGTGACAAATATGGAAATACAAATCCACGTACATCTACATCATTATCTTCTGCAAGTCGACGTAACATATTATTAATTTGTGAAGGTCGACTTGAAGAATCCTGATAATATTGTTCTTTATCGAACAAATTACAATTATATTAACAACATGAAAGAATGATCATAACAACTAATTATAAATGTAATAAATGTAATGAAATACCCATTCGGCATAATTCACCAACAAGCCTTGCCAACGCAATTCTAACATTTACTACCCCATCTGATGCAAGTTTTTCTAAATCATTTAAGAAATGCCTTGCAAACTCCTCTTTTGGATAATCCTTTGAAACGAGAGCATTGCAAATCTGTACAAAACTGTTAAATAAATAAAATTTATATATTTCAATAATTAATTAATATATATGTGTATATGAACATATTTTCCATAAATTACTTACACTACTCTACTTCGAAATTTACTATCAGAGGCAAACTCACAAATTCGTTTTATCATGTCTGTATAACATGATTCATCATTTCGAACTGCTTTGAATAAATCTGGAAACTAAATAAAAAAAAAATAAGTAATATATATATATATCTCGACATTTTTTAATTATAAAAATATAACCTTATACTCACACTAGCGACAGCTGTTTCTCGAACACTAGCAACATCATCTCTAACCGCACGGATAGTTAAAGGTAAAATATGATTTATAACATTTTGACTATCAAATAGTCTACATAATTCAGGTATTTGTCTTATAATTATAATAATTATTATTTAGTATTAAAAAATAGTACCCATAAGCAATAAAATATTTAAATATTTAAATCAAAATAACTACTTTGCAATCTCATCTCTCAAACGCCAATGATGATTTACTCCATCCCATACATCATTCAATGAAGGTAAATAATCGTTTCGAGTGTTTTGTGGTAAACACTCGATGAAAGCTGCAAGATGTTCCATGAGTCCCGATTTAACATCATCCATATCATCCAAAAACAATCTAAAAATACTCATTAAATCTTGGTCTGTTTTTGAGGGACCAATTACTTTTGCAATTTCATGAAGCGAGCAAGCCAAAGACCTTCGAACTTTGATCTATAATTGATATAAATATATTAATTTCATAAGGTTAATTAATACAAATTAACAATATAAATTCAATTTAAATTAAACCTGCATATCTCGCGTTAAAGAAATATAAGTATCTTTTAGATCATCCCACCGACTTTCTCCCAGAGTTAAAACCACAGCTATATAGAGGTTTAATACGAAATTTCAAAATAAGTCAATATTTAAATATGAATGAACATCGTATTTAATGCTCACCAGGAAAATTATATGCACATATAACCGGGCGTTCTGGATCTCTCTGTCCAAGTCCGGTATTATAGGCACTACCGGTTACACTGGTAATACCAATAGTTGTATCTCTAATAGGCCCCAAACTAAGGAAATGTTGTACCAAACTTTCAGGTACCTTACCATCAGGATGGAAAGTGGCAATTAATTCACCAATAATTTCACCAGCAGCCGATCGAACACTTCGGCTTACATCTCCCGCAAAAAGTTCAATTCCTTTTACAGCCCGTTCAGCTTTCATTTCTTCTGGAAGACGAGAGCAAATTGTAGCTAAGACTAGGCAGCAGGAACGACGTACGTGCCAAATGGGATCGGTTGAGAAATGGTCGTATATGGGTAACTTTTGATATTATTGTTTGCTGAATATCAAAAACTGATAATACATCTAACCAGAAGCAAAAACAAATGGCTTTTATTTACCAATTTTGACGTGATTATTTCCAAAGGTAAAATTCCAGCTAAACTTCCAACTGCTAAAGCCGCTTCCTATATAACCGATTTTAAATTGCGAAATTAATCATCCAATCAATAATAACAAATTATATTATAAGTTCTAACTAAAAGCTACTCCACCTTCCGCACATAAAACACTGGCTCATCTGACATTTTATCTAATTCTGGCACAAATAAACGTGCGCATTTTTCTGCACCAACAATAGGTGCAAGTGATGATATTAACTGTAAATAAAAATGAATTAGATAAATAATTTGTAATCAATCATAATATTATAATTAATCACAATATACCGTCATCATAGTCATTCGCCCTAATTCGGCCTCTTCTTCACCACCAGCAACGGCACCAACACTCGTATCATCACCATCCGCATCCCATTCTAAATCTTCTCTTTTCGCCTTTTCCTGATCTAACTTGCCTATACCCAAAACAACACCCTCTAAAGTCTCTTTTTCCAATAATTCTTTTTCTTTAGGGTTTACATCAGGCTCTTCTAATATTCTCTCAACTAGAGATTGAACGGCAGATTGTGCAGCCGAAGCAATACTAGTATTTTGATCAAGTAGAAGTGCATGAAGAAGAGGAGTAAAAGCAGCAGGAGATAAATACGGTAAATGACTAGTTGGTGTTTGTGGTTGTGCAGGAAGTTGTTGTAATTGCTGCTGTATTGGTGTTTGTGGTCTCTGAGGTGTTTGAGGTCTCTGGGGTGTATGTGGCCGCTGAGGTGTTTGAGGTCTTTGGGGTGTCATTGGTCGTGAATTTATTGACCCATTATCCCCTTGAACGTTATCTGGTGTATTTTCTCTCAATGGGCAATGCTACTCCGTAAATACAAAATGTCTCCACTTAGAATGCTGATAATGATGTGATTCAAATGGACCAACTATATCTAAATAAGTAATAATACGTACAGAATAATAAAACCATATAATCTTGTCTACTTCAGGTGCAAATGCTTCACGGACATGATCCTCTATGGTAATTTAAAAAATATTAGATATAGTGAATAACAAACTAATATTAAATAAATAATAGTAATAAATTAAAATATCAATAAATGAACCTGGATCAGTTCCCAAAGAGTTCATTAAGGGTAATACATATTCAACTGCTTCGCTAATTTCCACATCTCTTATTAGTGAAGGAAGTTCCTTTGCAATGAACACTCTCATAAAGAAAATATATAGAAGATCCCAGAACAATTTGATTAATTAATCAGAAAAAAAAAGATAATACGATAATAATAAAAATAATAAAATAAATTTATATTTACCTATGAAACACCAAATCACTTTTCACATATAAAAATATTTTTTCAAGTGGTGACAAAGAGTCGTCCAATAAAAGTTCTTCTTCCTCCATTTCTTCCGTGGGAACATCGGAGTACTGATTTTCTATGAGGAAATCCAAGAAAAAGAATTGAAACTTTTGTAGATATCATTTCATAGCTTTTAGTGAAAAGATTGGGACCATTCGTACAGTATATCCAAACAATTCAAAGTTTACTATAAAATATTAAATATATCTTTCTTTCTTATAACTTTAACAGCTGTGCATTTCACAATAGTCTTCTAACGCACAAGCATTCTAAAAAAAGTTCAGGCCAACTAACAAAGTTTAAAATGCTAAAACATTAAATATGCTTACCAGGACTCTCCGCCATTGCAGTTAGAAGCTCTTCAGAATCCAGTTCGTTACCATCCTCAAGATCTTCTTCCCTTACCGGAAGGGTCGGGTCTTGGTTTTCTAAAAAAGATAGTAACCCAATTTTTAAAACAATAATAGAAATAATAATCTTTGTAAAGTTACGCTAGCTTAAGCACCACTACCTGCCATTACAAATTCTTAAATAAGATAATAATTCAGGCAAGGTAATAAGAGAATTTCTTGCGATGGCAAACGGTTAACTATTACGCTTTCGATTTTTGACCAGTTTTTAAAAAAAAATTTGATGCAATGTGACGTAACGATTTTGGGATAAAATTTTATGTGGCTTGTTTTGGTTTATACAATAATACCAATAATACCTTTGGATGATCCGAAAATTAATCAAATACGCGAAAATTTACATTAATACTGATATAGAACTGACCCGGATATACTTTAAATAACTCTATTTTTAGCAACTTAAATAACCCTTATTTTTAACGTGTAGTCAATGCTCTTTAATGTTGATTCAATTTTCGTAGTTTTAGTTCAATAATATTGTTTTTAACTGATACAACGATTTGCGTATCAAAGTTCAAATAAAAAAAAATTGAATGCAAAAAAAAAAAAAATGTCGGATATTATAAGCCAACAACATCTCGATGATCATTAAATTCATTTTTATCTTTAGAAGTTTTTAACTTAACAGAATTTAACTTATTATTTTCTGGCTCATGAGTTTTAGCACCGACCATTCCTAAACCAATTCCCCAATCGTTTTTCTGTTGCCTCATACTACTTCTGATTCTCCACAATAAGCCCCCAAAACCACCAAATCCATGATACAATACTGCCCTACGACTGGGTGCGGGTATAATATGTTTTACATGATGTTCTAAAACCAACCCACTTTTAGGATCAAATCTATACATAAAGATACCTGAAAAAGTTGAGCGCGGAATTCGAGTTCCACGAGGAGAAAACATAGATGTAAGATAAGAAGACCTGGGTGTGCCTTCAAGTGTCCAACGAATATAAAGTCGTGTGTTTCTATCTGATGGTGATATCGATGATGTAGAAAAATTCGACACTGGTAGCTTCAAAAGGCTAACTTGTTTGCTTTGACTCTTTGATAACTGTTCTTCCTTTATATTACTCATATTGTAGAAATCATTGATCGCGTCTTTAAAATATATATCTTGATCCGATTTATTCTCATCCTCACTTCCATTTTCAACCACATGAAGCTTAACTAATTCTAATGTCAAGTCATCAAAATACCATATTAAACTCCATCTTAACAAATTAGCAATACCTATATAAATATGTTTTCCACGTACATGAAGATGTGTGTGATGGGGATCCGTTAATAAAATATTTGATGAATAAATTGAAGTATCAGATAGACCATGTTCAAAAAATAATGGCAAATCAGCCCGTATAATACGAATTGCTTTGAAAAGAGGGAATGAACATAAATCAGAAATTCGGAAAGATGAAAAATAAAATAAATAAATAAATAAATAAAAAAGAATTACCTCTGCCAACATTAAGCGTATATTCATCCGCTCCTCGAGGTTCATTTTCTGCTGATTGATTTTGATTTGAAGATGAATCGTTTTCACTACTAGATATCTCATTTTCTTGAATATTTTCAGATGTTTCCAAACAAGTACGTCTCCAAGAGATTTGCTTTTCGGTATAAGGCATATAAGAACTTTCTTGAATAGTCTTAGCGTCAATTGTATGTAAAAGTTGTGAAGTTGTTGAAAAGGTACTTAAACTAAGCAAAGACTTTGAACCATTAGCATTCAAATTTGAATGCAATTTTTTATGTAATCTTGATTCAAATTTTGTCTTATAAATTCGAACGTTTGGAAGTAATGTTATTATAAGTTTATTTGAAACACCAAAGAATGCGCGTACACTCGATGCTAATAACATGATAAATAACTTTTATGGCTTGGATACGAAAATTAAAATAAGATAATTTGCGCGTTAAAAGTTTCGAGTTTTGAAGTTCCACATTCCGAAAAATCAGATTTCTGAAAATTGAAAATTGGGGATTCAGTGATTCACATTAGCATGTGATTATCCGCAATGAAACATTGTTCTTATTTTGACATCTCGATCTTCAGACAGATCATTATGATCACGTGAGATCTAAACAGTAGATTCACTCATGAATATAATTTGCAAAAGAACTTTATATTTTTTAATTTCGGAAGATACGATATTACACGATGCCAATGTGTGAGATATGAAAAGGATATTTCAACAAAAGCTCTTTACCTTTGAATGTTAAGCTGAATTTCGTTAATATTTGAATTACCATTTTCAGTAGAATGTAATTTGTGTTAATATTTATGCATGATACGTCGTACTAAATGATGATCATTGCTCTAGTGCATGTTTCAAATAGTAATCGACTGATAAGATTAATATCATTATAAACGACATAATGAAAATAACTTGTTCAATTTTCGGTAAGAATGTTGATACATTTAAGGATACGGATATAGTTGAGGATTATTGTCGAAGACGAAAATATGTGTTTCGAACTTGCATGTATTTTAAGCCGCTTATCTAATCTAAAATAATTATGATAACTATTATTGTTAAATTTTATTAATTGATACAAATTTACTAAATTTGTGCCCACTTTATAATGGTGTTTCATTTTATTACACCTTTAAATTTAAGAGTTGGTAGTGATAAGAATTATTTTTATTTATTAACAAATGGATGTGTAAATATTCCCTACGATTTTAGAATCACTACAGTATTATTATGTTGATCATAGTCATCATACACACTGGCCATTTTGCTTTTAATAGATATTCGCCGAAAATCACATCTGTTTATCACTAGGGATTTCCCTGAAAAAATGGCACAAAAATCACGTGATATTATCTATCGCCACGTCACACCCTCTGCTTTTCATTTTTTATTACATAGTAAAACTTTATTTGTCACATATTATATGCCACAATTAATGCCGGCCATTTCGTGAGTCGTGACATTCAGTTTTGATGATTAATCATAACTATAACAGTAACATTAATTTTTATTTTACTATATGATCAGATTTTTTTTATGGAAAATTAAATATCTATAACAATAGTTTTTAAAAGATTTCGTCCATGAGTATTGAATTTTTTATTCTTCTTTTTCTTGGCTGTAAATTATCTTAATGTAACCACATTTTTATTTATTATAAATCTTTTAAAAATGAGTTGATAAATTTGCTTAAAAAGAGAAACCCTATAAATATAATAGGTTCTTATATTAAATATCCAAAGTTTTAAAAAAAAGTGAAATATTAAAATGTAATTTTATCCTTTAACCATTTATAAACCTACTGTAAAAATTTGAAAATGAATTCTTACTTTAATAATGAGTTAAAATATTTTAAAATGTGTTAATTAAAAAAAAGTAAATATATTAATTTTTATATATAAATATGAAAAATCTAATAGAATAATAAGCGGATATATTAATATATTAATATATTAATGTATCCAGATTAGTATATACTAAGACATTACTATTTGGATACATATTAGTCAATTAAATTATAATGTACCGTATAGACCAGAATAATAGTCTATTTGGGTATATATTAGTCAATTGAAATATCATTACAGCAAAAGTACAGGAAAATATTATGGGGATAGAATATTTAAATAAAACTATCTTTGCATAACAACTACTCTATACCTATGTCTGACAGCTGCTATTCTTGAGAAAGAATTAGCCTATGCTACTGTAGATTATTAACATGATTCATACACAAATATCATTAATAATATAATATCGTCAGTATCATTTTATTATTATTGGTTCACATGATTTGAAATCAGCCAATAAAAAACTAAGATTTTTGTTATAATAAAAAAAAATATGGCTAGAATTATCATTGTTTTTGGCCGGAATTAAAGTATCATTTCAAAGCTTTAAAAATTTGGCCAAAATTAATAAAAAAATTCAAATTATCATAAGTTTTGGCCAATAAATTATATTTACGTGGTCGATCATATAAAATTAAATGCTTATAACATTGTTTGTACTGTAGGCATTTTTTTTTTTTTTTGAAATTCCAACTAGTAATTTAATAGAGCATACCTTAAAGAATAAAGTCACCAGTTTACTTTTCAGATAAAGATAAAAAACTAATAAAATTAAAAGAGGATTCTGATATATGATTAAAATTATTAAAAGAATATTTAATAAAAACATCAATTTATTTAAGGTTTTTAAATATTAATGAATATAAATATTCAGTTATCCCCTTCCAACATATTTCCATTCTTTATTATACTCCATCCATAAACTTTTAAATAAATTTTTACCAACTATATCTAAATTAACCATAATCATATCTCTTTCAAATTGTCCACATAATTCCAATAAGGAATAAATTCCATTCTTTAATACATCTCTTATATTTGGATCTAATATGTTATTCTTTGTTTGTATATAAATATATTCTGATAATAATGAAGGAATATGTTTAGTAAAAGCCTTATTAATACTTGATTTATCTGATTTTTTATTATGTGGAATCGTTATTAATAATCTTGCAAATATCTTTGCACTTTCTATAGGTAATGGATTTTTTATATGAACTTCCCACCATGAAATATTTCTTCCTTGATATTCTTTCTGTTGCATTTCTTTAAGATTATCTTTAAGTGATTTTTGAGTTTTCTTAAAACAATGAAACATACTTTGTATAATAAAGATGAATGTTGGTATTATATGATATAATTGTTCACGACGATGTATAAGTATATTAAAAAGTAAATAACAGATTTCTTCAAATAATCCTTTAAATTCTTGTTCTTCACTTAATTCATAATGTCGTTTAGGTGATGTTAATGATATTACTGTAGATAAGACTAATCCAATATCCATACTTTGAAATGAAAATGCCTAAATGAAAATTATAAAAAAAAAATTAATATAAAAATAAAATACAAATCCTAATTATTAATACATACCCTATGACAAATAAGAAATTTTAATGTTTGTACTATTTGTATTCCATGTGTAACTTTATTTATTAATTCAGCTATATTACCAATTCCACAAAGTAAATTAGGAAGTTTTTGTTCCAATCTACGTAATTGTCCTATAAATACCAAGTGTTAATAATAATAAAAAAAATTTGTCTACATTTTTTAAATTAATAAATGATGATATTTACCATAATTGGAATTATTTAGAAAAATATCGATTAAATGAATTAAAAATATCTTATCATATTCATTTGTATCTTGGCTATCGGAAAATGATGAAATTTCAAGTTTAGACAAAATATTACTGGCAATAATATCATATCTTCCATTTGATAATCTTGAAATAATTGAATTAAACATCGCATCTAATTCTTTTGATAATTCACACTTTGAATCTAAAAAAAAAATCAAATTATAATAATGAATTTAATAAATTGAATTAATATAAATGTAATTTAAGTACCTTCATTATAGAAAATCTTCATTAAATCACAAACGAATTTAAATATATTGAGTAAAGTGTTCTCATTGCATTCGTATTCAATAATATGTATGAAATCAATAATAATTGATAATAAAATTATACATTGTCTTAATGCAACTTCATTACCAAGTGTATTACTCGTTTTTAAAGAGCTTGTACGCAAAATTGATGTAGTAATTTTGATAGATTTTGAAAGTAAAGAAATTATATTCGAAGCTTAATAATATAAAGAAAAAAAAAATAATGAATATCATTACCAATTCTTAATTTCAAAAAAGAAATTATTAATTAATATTGCACCTTTTCCAATGACTTCCAATTCTGAATCCTTATTTAAATGATAATATTGCAAACATATTTTATATGTTTTTAATTCATTATTATAAAGTGCAAATTCCATAGATAAATTTTCTTTCCACTTTAAATCATTAGAATCATTAGAACATTGAATTTCTTGAATTGATTTATCAAAAATATCTGAAAAAATTCTATTCAAATTTTTTTCTACAACAGATTGTAATATTAAAAATGATTTCCAAACAGGATTCTTACTATTAAGTTGAAATATTTTCGATTGCCTACAATCAAAAGATTTAGTAAACTTGTTGAAAAAAAACAAGACTATAGTTAATTCTTACTTTTGAGATTCAGCTAATTCTATACCAAGCTTAAGAAATTCGAAAGTAATTCTCCATATATTATCATTTGATGAATCTTTCTTTTTAGAAAGTGATTCTCCTGTTCCATCAACAAGATTTTTCAAATAATCTACTATTCTATTCAAATAACCTGTTTTGAATGCATTATCATCTTGAAAATTAACAAGAACTTGTCTAAAAATAAACGATTATGGCAAAAAATTTAATAAATGCTAACATATTATTGTTATTGTTATTATTATAGAAATTTCTGACCTTATTATAAGTGTAACTGTTTTACAAGTTATTTGTATGAAATGTTCAAAAAGATTTTGAATTGCTTCAGTATCATCATCATTATTCCCCATCCCATTTGTATGACTAATTATATCTTTCTGATATGCGCTTATAGAAGATATCCACCATATAATGAAAGATGAATCCTTTTTCTAAATATACAAAACACATTAAGACCATATTAAAAACAAATTCATAAATAATACTAAATTTCTTACTATAATATCATCTTTCCTATTCATATAAGGAGTGAATTTACAAATTAGATTCCTGCATAAAATGGAGCATTTTATTATATTTAAAAATTCACCACAGTTTTCTGCTTTAATGACTGATACCCATTTATCAACCAACAATGTTAACAGTGAAAGATTGCTGATTTCTTGCTTTGTAAAATATTCTATAGGAAATAAATGTAATAAATTAAAATATCTTATAATCTTATTAATGGTTAAAGAAAAACAAGTTTTTGAATCTTTAGAATCAATGTTCTCATTAAAACAAGATATCACATCATTTAATAAACTTGATTTCTCTGCTTGTTGACAGATGAGTAGAATAATATTCAATTCCTTATTACTCTCATTTGATATTTCCATTTGTTGAAAGCATTTTGATATTTCTTCTAAATATATCTTTACAAAAATATCTATATTAAATATACCAAAAAAAAAGTGTTTAAAAAAAAATAACTATCATTCATGATTATTAATAAACTATAATACTAATTACCTCGCAAAGATTTCAATTCAAAAAACTCTGCAGATCTTAAGTGTTGCAAGCATAAGGTTCCAATAGAAATCTCTTTGAGATGCTGCAAGTTGATTGATGAATAGTTTATAGACCAATTGATGATGAACCTTACAATTAATGCAATATGATGCTCATAACATATATTGCTAAATTAAAATAAATTTATTAGATTAATAATTATTATAAGAAAAAAAACCAATGTGATTTACCTTACAACATCAAGCCAATCTCCAAGGATAATCATGCAGTTAGCCACATCAAAATTTTCATCAGTCAAATCAATCAATTTTCCTGTCCAAGTAACATCAGGATTTTTCGGTTCTTTTAAAGTGAGAAGAACTGAATCCACCAATTTACGCAAAATAATGAATGAATCATCATTCATATTATACTGATAATTCATTAATGAAATTGATTGATGAACATGTTGAAGTCGTATTTTATTCTAATTTAAAAAAGAATTCAAAAAATCAGTATCATATTTAGAACAAAATATCAATAAAAAAAACATACCAAAAACAACAATAATTTTGGATCCTTTAATGTAGCATTAAATAATAAAGAGACGAAGTGAGAAGAGGAAGAAGTATTTTTCCAATATGTAATAGAAATATCTACCAAGACATAATGCAAACTAAGTGCAGCATATGTCAATTTTTCATAAAATAGTTCATCTTTATCATTGTAATTACAAGATAAAATTGGATAAATAAATCGATCAAACATTATTTGAAATTCTTTCTCCAATTTATCCTTTAATGAAGCAGTAATCCTTAAAGACTTCAAAAATCTGCCCATTAACAAACTCAATGGTTCAATTATTTTCATATCAGTAATATGTTTTTCATCCAATTTTCTTCTCTTATTTGATTTATTGATGATAATACTTTGTTCAAGAAATTCAGGTAAACAAAATAACTCTGATGTAAATAATGACAAGATTTCAATGGCTTGAGATGTTGACACATTATTTGCCACTTTACTAGAGAAACTATAATTATAAAAGAAACAATAAAATTCAGGAATTTTTACTTCAAAATGAAAATAAGAATCCAAAAAGATACATACTCATCCAAAATCACTGTACAAAATAATGGAGATCTCAATATTACGTGTGCATCCATTTGTATATTACTTAAAATTGATAAAAGGCTTTTAATATATGAATCCATTTGACAAGATTTAGCATATATCTCTAATAGCTTTCTCAATAACTCAATACAAGTATCTATTGATTCAACCTGAGACTAAAAGAAAATCATAATATTTTAGTGACATCTTTGTAAATAATAAAAAAAATACATAAAATATATGCATTCCATACCACAAGTACTACCCTCCATAAAGAATCAATATGCTGTTGAACAATAATATATTCAATCTGTAACAATATATTAAATAATTTAAATATCAGAGGATAATTATCGCATACTAAAATCCATGAATATAAAATAAGAATCAATTAGAAATGAATTAAAATGAAATGTAAAACAAAGTACAATTATACCTCCAAGATTAGCGATTGAGATAACATAAGAAATGATTTTCTCAAGAATTTCCCTGTGTTGATGTGATATATCATCATTCTTTGCTTGATAAAGATTTTCATTTAAAATTTTCTCTAAAGATTCTGTTAATTTTATTAAAATATTTTGTGAATTTCCAGGATTTGATTCTGAATTTCCTATAATCGAATTTAATTCTGTAAACACATCACGTTCTAATTTTCTTTTATTATCTAAGTATTTCATTGCTGATTTATCGTAATAATAAAAAAAAAAATTTTTTTTTTTTTGAAAATCAGAATATATGATTCCGATTGTGTAACCGATCAACGTAATTTTATGTAATCCAGATCACGTGATATAGGTTTAAACATTTAAGACAAATAGCATCTTTTAACGGGTTAACGGGGAGAAGAATCAGCTAATTTGACATCAAGAATTCATCTTTTTTGTAAATGGTTAAAATTTACTATTTATAAAATACATCGTTAATAAAACTAAATTAAAACGGGCTTTCACCTTTAATTGGGGAAGTAGTATCACATGACACACCATATAAATTTCTTCTGATTTATGAAACTGTTCTAAAAAATACACGAACCCCAGAGTTGAGGTTTTTTGTTTTTGATGCTTAAGATATGTTTTTTTTTTAATTCAGAGTTTGTTACATTGGAAAAAAGAGCACAAAGTATTGTTATTGAATGAAAAGTTTATGCAGAAGAATATGATCTTGATAGGTCATATCAAGATCGTTAGATCGATACTTTTGATTCTTTAATTGTAATTAACCATAAAAATATAAAAGTCTATAGTTCAAATTTAATAATACCTAAATTTTTAATAATTACTAAATTAAGTGATTTTTTTGATATTCTATTTTTCCAACGGCTTAATACTAAATCTTCTGAATTTAATTTTGAATTTGAAAGATTATATATTTTTAATTTATAAAAATTTTCTGATGAATGTTTTATAATAGTTTCTAATATTTCTTTTAAAAATCTTTCTCCACACCAAAATTTAATACTTTCTAAATGTTGACAATTATCATTACCAAATGCTACTGAAAGTTTTTTAAGATTTGGACAATGTTTAACTATGGATAAATTTAAAGCTTTATTCTTTTCACAAATAAGATTTATTCCATTATTTTCTAAAAATCTAATTACATATTCTAATTACATATTCAGGTTTTGGAAATTGATAAGAAAAATTTAAGATGGAAAAGTTATATACTGTATTGTAACTTTTCAAAATCTTCAAAATTTGTAATACTTTGTTAAACCAGATATAATTTCTGTCCAACTATTTTTAAAAGCTGATAATTTTAAAAATTGGTTTGTGAAGAAATTAATTCTTTCAACTCATTTGAAATCTCATATTCAATATTTATAATAAGTGATTGTAATTTGTGATAATTGATAAAAATATTCAGATGGAAGATCTGAACTGCAACATAATTCTGAAAGATCTTTTAAACAACCTCTTGATATAGTAAAAGATATATCATTCGGAAGTATAGGTAGTATAAATCAATCTCTTCTAGGAAGAATTTTGATTTATAAACATTTTAATAACTTCATTGATAATTAACCATTTTTTATCTCTTAACTATTCGACAAATCACATCAATTGAAAGTACTTTGCAAAATGTTGGATAATTGAATAGTGGTGGTTTTGAATTAGGTGTTGGAATGAAAAGTTTTTTCGATTCATTGGGAAGACAAGCAATTAATGTTCTAATAATTGTTGTCATTTTCGTTTGATGTCGGTAAGTAATGTGATCCCAAATATTTCTCCATAAAATTCTAATATAAATTTTACACCAAAGACGATTAATGAGTATAAAGCAAGTTTATCTTCTTCTAAATATTCAATTATTTCATTTAAACAATCGGCTAGAAGTTGAAAAGACATTTTTTTTATTATTATTACAAGAAAAATGAAAAAAATTATTTATTTATTTTTTATTTTTATTTAAGACGCGGGATGCGTAAAAATATTAAAACCAATAGTTCATTATCCCGTGACAAAACGAATAAATATTGTTTCCCCGATTCTAGCTTATACTAATATAAAAACCCTTTCATTTAAAAATTTTAAATATGTTAAAATTACAATTACTTTAATTACTTTCAAATTTTTATTCTTCTTTATCTGAACCTTCATCATCTTGCTCATCATCATCAACAGACAGATTATTATAATATTTTTGTCTTTCTCCATGTTTTACTATTGAACTTTCAGGTATAATTCCTTCCTGATTAAGATATCCATAATCTCGCTCTGTATGTTGATCAATAGCATTGAGCCAGTTTTGGAAGCTATTGAAATTAATAATTAATACAAAAGAAAAATATTTCAGTATGAATAATTTATCATTAGTCAGAAAAAAATAAAAATTACGTGTTTTCGGCAAGTTCCTCCTCATAAATTTTAGAATAAATAAATCTATCTTTGAATTTGTCAATTTGATCCTAAATAATATGTGTTTAATAAATAAAAATTTAGTAAATAACATATATAGCTAAAATAGTGACGAAATTTTGAATATGTTAATTACCTGATAAATGTCATAGTCAATCAACTCTTTTCCTTTGTCTCTAGATTTTCTGTTATAAGAATCGAATACAGGCTAAAGAGGATTTTAATACATCAGTATCACCAAATAAATTTATCGGTTCTTATAAATAGGTTATCTTTCAATTACCCGTTCAAGCAATAAACCTAATGCTGGAGCTTTTGGTATATTTATCTTAACTTGTGTGAATGTTTTATCAATAAGGGAAATAGGTGTCCCCGTCCTTACAATCATTACTATTAATGCTTTTATTCATAATAAATTAAATTAGAAAAAAACTTATTTGTGTTGTATTTAATAATAAATTTTTTAAAAAAACTACTTACAAACCATCTTACGAATTTGATGCAACATAAATGATTGCCCGTGAACTTTTATAGCAATCCATTCGGTATCATTAATAATTTTGGGATCGCTTACCTAATATTACATGAAAAAAATTAATTATTTATAGTATCACATTGAACTTTATATGTAAGATCACCGAATAATGCTCACTTGTAAATCGATAATATATCGGTTACAACTTTTCTCCTGAGGACTACGGCCTATTGTGAAATTGTGATAATTATGTGTTCCCTTATATGCTTTAAATCCTTGTCTTACGTATTCTAAAGTTTCTTGCGTTATGCGGTACTTTCGTATCTCAATCATTTCTTCGGGCGTAGCAGTAGGCACATTCACGAATACTTTCTGAGTTGCGGTATCGCTTTGAATTGAAGTTGATATTTCTGAATTGGATCCTTTTTCAGGAGGTATGAACACATAAGTTGGTAATAAATATTCATATATGCGAGAATCACACAGTGTTTTCGCATGAAAAGAACGAATTACTTTGACGAAACCTATCAATTAGGTAATTTTAATTAAATAATTTTCATATGAACATCTTTTTAATTTGGAAAATTGAACATTATTACCCCACATGCGAATTTGATCAGGAAGATTTTCGTTAATTTTTTCGACGACATTAGGAATATCGATAATCATGTAAAAACATCCAATAAAAAATACGAATAAGTTTGAATTTATAGTTAAATAAATAAATACGGAATTATTTCCTCATATCGGACAAGAGACTTATCTTAAGTGAAATTAAATTTCCAGCTGCATGAACACCCTTATCGGTTCTGGCAGCTCGCATCAGACCAACCTGTTATCACAGTAACATATAATTTTAAAAAACGTATAATATTCTTAAAAGTAAATTTATCTATTACATACTTTTTTAGGATCATCCGAGTTGTCTTTGGATACAGCGCCAGCAGCAACGAAGGCCTTGAAAAGATCTTCTTCAATTGTCTTTGCATCGCGATTACTACAAGAATTTAGTTGCAATATATATGAAACGAAATAAGGATTATAATCTCATCAATTATTTAACGTACATTTGCATTCCTTGATAACCAGTTCCGCAAAAACCAACTAAGACGGCAACTTTCTTTTTTGGCTTTCTAGGTTCTTTTGGTTCATTCGAATCTATCATGTCATCTTCATCCTTAATATTGATTCTTTCTTGTGATTCATTATTCCAATTCTGTTGCCCGTTGTTATCATCACGACTGCCTTTCCTATTTTTAAAGTTCTTGTTAAGATGTTCTCGTCTATCTTTGGCTGTGGTAAAACGTTTCCTCGAAGACCGCGAATCTTCCACAGTACGTTTCTTTGGAAGAGATGATTCTCCCTCAGTTGAAACAGAAGGAACCATAGTTTTTTCTGCTTCAATAGTTGTTTCAATTTTATGATTTGATTATTAAATTATTATATTAAATTTTAATCAGAATAAAAATATATGTTTCTCGATACCATTAGTTGACTCTTTTATTATTTGCTCAAGTGATGTCATTGTCGCTAAATATATAAATTTGAAATTGTTACTTTTATAAGGTCTGTCAATATTATCATGAACACTTTTTCGATATAGAACTTTGAAATTTGAAATATTTGAAGATACAAATTTTTTTAAACTCATTGGGAAAATGATGATAATCATGCATTCATATTCATGACGTGCATAATCTGTAACACCTTACAATGGATTATAAATATACTGCATAGCGGATAAGTTTTTTTTTTTTTTGAATATAAAAATGAATTTAGAAATATACTCAGAACTTACTTCTAATACGAAATCTTCAAGCTCAACGAACATTAAAAAAGTTTCAACCATAGCGCGTAGAGTGTCCGGTAATATCTTAAATTTATTTTTAATAATATATATTTATTCTAATATAAAATTTAATAGGTAAAACATGGAAACAACCAAAAACAGCTACTCGACGTTCACAACTACCACGCAGTTTGCGTAAAAATTGGAATGAAAGACTAAAAGAGCGAAACGAAAAAGAAGCTTTA
Source organism: Glomus cerebriforme (assembly GCA_003550305.1). Lineage (NCBI taxonomy): Eukaryota > Fungi > Glomeromycota > Glomeromycetes > Glomerales > Glomeraceae > Glomus > Glomus cerebriforme. Next base: position 117,331 of record QKYT01000137.1, on the reverse strand, counting down.
AAGATGTTAGAAAAAGAATTGAAGGAAGAAAAGGAAGCCGAGAAGAAGGTAAAACCTTTGAATTTTAGTTAATTGGGGTTAATTCGAGTGCATGTTAGTCTAACTAACTAATTAATTTTGTTTCCAACTAACTTCATTAGAGAAAAATTGAAGTTGCTTTGAAAAGAAAACAAATATTGGAAGAGAAAGAAAGACAAGAAAAATTAGCTGCTATTGTAAGTTCAAGATTGATTTGAATGCACGATCATCATATGATTGTATTAATCTTTATCTTATTCTATTGTTATTGTTTCATAGTACTCAGCAAAAAAATTAAAAAGACTTCAGAGAAGAAAGAATGAATCAAACAAGAAACGAGGATCCCAAAAAATATATAAAAGGGTAAGGTGACTTTGGAGATATTTACTAATAGCTGTACACAAGGGTTTTTTATAAGGTCAGTACAAAAGTTGACACTTGACTCCGGAAAATCAGAAAAAATAAGCAAAATAATCTTCTGACCTTAGATTATTATGCAATATTTTTATAAGAACTATAGGTTTTTTAGAATTTTTATAAAATTCTGATAATCGCGATTTTTTTAAATAAATTTTTTTTTATTATTATGAACTATATATGATCAGCAAAATTTATGCAAAAAAATACGTAAAGTCTTAAAAAAATCCATTAAAAATACGCATTAACTTTGACTAAAAAATCAAAATTCCTCTATGATGGCGATGCAGCAATTTGTTAAAATTAAAATTAATTGACTTTGCATGTGATTTATTCCCTGAACCAAGAATGGATGTACCCTGTACGACTGACTTACTGATATATGAAATGTGATAAAAATACAATAAAACATCATAACAAATAATGTGACATGTGATTTTTCATTACTTTTTTTAACTTATTTTCCTTTTACCCAGTGTGTTAATTTTAGTATTTTTTTTACTTCGGACTTAAATAGTTCACCCGTTTGTGGGGGGCTTAGCCTCATTACTGTATCTTTGTATATTTTTTATAAATAAACTTAGTCACGTGTGTGGCGAACTTAGGTCATTCAATGGTTTTTATTTTATCTATAACAATTATTAATTTATTAGATTTTCTGATTAAATTTATCTGTTATAAAGTTTGAAAATATAAAACAAGAGAAAATTTTTTATATGCATCTAAGCAGTATCTAAGCCACTTATATATTGTATGTTTTATTCCATTTCATATATATCATAATTTTGGTTAAGAAAGTTAAGAAATCTGCATGCATTATTTATTATTATCTATTATGCATAATTGTAATTGGCAAATCAAGAAAATAACATAAGGAAAAATTTTGTTGCAAATATATTATTTTTGATTTTTATTACAACAATGCATAATATAAATAAATATTATACAGTATAAGTATAATAGTGTAATAATTAATACAATGAATTTCATATACATTAATTACAAATTGAGTTAAAAATATAACTTTGTTTTTATAATAATAATTATGTATAAAATAATAAAAATCAAACATATCAATATATACTTATAATCAAAATATCCCTAGTTTTAACCAAGATTTTAGTTTTAGGTTTTAGCTAATTTTAGTTTTTAAAATCTTTTTTTGAAACTAAAATTCTGATCAAAAACTAAAATTTTGATAATATATATATATATATATATGCTAAAATTTGAAATTTAAATCCAAAACCTTTTATTAGACCAAAATCTTAAAATAAAAATCAAATCAAATCAATTAATCTAATCTAATCTTTTTTTTTTACACTTAATACACTTAACTCTATATATATTCTTTATAATTTATACTTTTCATCATAACAAAATCATGTAATATAATGTAATTTCATCTTATTTTGACTTTAATTTTGACTTTTAGACCTCTAAATAAACTGAAATATTTCAACTTTTGAGATTTAATTTCAGTTTCATGTATAACCTATAGTATAAATTTTAAAAATTAATTTGCTTATATAAAGTTTTAACCAGAGTTTTAGATTTTGGTACTAGTTTTAATCCTTGAGAGGTTTTGACTACAAGTATAATTTAAAGGTTTTAATTAGGAACCAAAAATTTTTCAGCAGTTGAAAGTTTAAGGAAGTTTTGAGAAATGTTTATTACTTTGAAAGCGGTGTTTTTGAATCAGTATCAAACGATTTCAATATGAAAGATCTCCCACAATTGTCCTTACCACTTAGTAATAAAGTATTGAATAAGATTGTTAAGCAACTTAATGATAAGAAATTTGTATTTAATAAAGTTAATATTAATGAAGCTATAGCTTAAGAATTTATTTCAATCATTTTGATCAATGCAGTCTGTTTTATCAAAAAAAATAATGATAAAATAGCAACATTAATGGTAAAAAAAATACTTGTAGGAAGTTACAGTTACAAACCTTTGGATTATATAATAATGCTACAAAAATTTTTGTCTTAATAACAGAAGCTAAACCACATGAAACCAAGAAGAATATCACCCAAAATCTGGTGCAAATACATAGTATGTCCAAGGTAATGTTTTTATTTTAGTTTAGCTAGGATACCTTTCCTTAAATGTGCAAGTTAAGAAATTGCCTCCTTAAATTCAGATGTTAAAAATGAAAAATTGACCAAACAGGTATTGAATATGAATCAATTGAAACAATGCTAATAATTGGCATCATAACAACTGGGTTTTCATCTGCCATACTTGTTAAGCTAGGTCCAGACTAGTGAATTTGGATGTAATTTTATGGAGAGTGATATAAAGGTAGTAACTTCTTATGTTGTGCGACTACTACAAGCACAAGTTAAAGAATTAGAGCAACGAAAATCAAAACATCCATATATTGAGTTAGAAATTAGATGAAAATATTAATAAAGCTTCGCCCACATCGGGCTTGTGTTTTTACCTTATAAACGAACAAAGCTATGCACAATGTATTTTCTGCTTTCAATAAACATGATAATACTATTTATATCCAATGATATTTGTAGATTATCTTCATGTGATTATTAATAAACTGAAAATTTTTCTAATTCATTAAAATAAAATGTCTTCCCCAAAAGAATATTTATTGGCTAAAGGTGTATTAGGCAAAAGGCCATATGCCGAAAGCACTGAAACTGAAGATCTTAGTAACCACAATAAAATGCACCCTCGTAACAGATATAAGGATAAATCTCCAGACTTTTCTATTCTTGCGTTTAAATATTCGTCCTTTTATCCTTTGTAAGTAAATTCTTTATATTCTAATGTTAATTTTTCAGAAGTTAATAAAATTTTATCCCCTCTTTATTTATAGTGTACAGTATTCCAAAGAAGGTAAATCTTATATTGACTATAAGGACCCAGAGGCAGTACGGTAAGAAAATTTTTGATATTATTATTAGCTTTTTTAAACGATTAATTTAGAATAAAATTTTTTTTGTTAGAGAGCTTACATACTGCTTATTACGTGACGACTTTAATCTAGTTTTAGACATTCCCTTAGATACTTTATGTCCTCCGGTAATTTATAACTTCATTTACGATAATGTCGAATTTATCTATTTTTATTAAAATATTTAAAAATTTCTTTTAGATTCCAAGCAGGTACTTATTTCAATCCATGATTACCACTAAATCAGAACTTCGGTTGTCTCACAATCTGTTTGTTTAAATTAAGACTGAATTATATCCATTGGATTGAGGATTTGGTATCATCGACTGAATCTCACGAAGAAATGAGTCAAAATACTATCTATGGAATCGATATGTGAGTATCAAAATAATGTTGGTTTATATTTATAGAACTATAAGCTAAATATATTCGTGTTGATTTCTAGTGGTACTGGAGCTTCTTGTATTTATCCATTGCTTGGATGTACATTAAATAAAAATTGGGTATTTTTAGCTACTGGTAAGATATAATTTAAATCAGGCACTTCTACTTATACACACATCTATTAATATTTATTACATATTTACAAACCAGATATCGATACAAAAGCTATTAAGTATGCTAAAGACAATGTGCTGAGAAATAACTTGGATGATAGAATTACAGTGCATCTAAATAAAACAGAAAAGAAAATTCTTATGTTTGAAAACATGTTAAAGGATACCACACTCAAGTATATATATTGCATGGTTTATTCCTTGTTATTTTTTTTTTTTTTGATATTTTATTCTTACAGGTTTTTTTTTTTACTTGGGTTTAGATTTTCATTTTGTATGTGTAATCCACCATTTTACGAGAGTCAAGAGCAATACGAAAAAGGAGTAGAGAACAAAATAACCAGTCCTCATTCGGTTCAACAAATTTTTCTTTTTGTTATAAAAAGACTAATTAAAAAAGTGATATTAAAATTCATAAAATCTTACATTATTATTAGGTTTGCACTGGATCGTCGAATGAAATGTTTACGCCAGGTGGCGAGTTTCAATTCATTAAGGATATTTTAGAAGAAAGTTTGATCTTACGTACAAAAATTCGGTAATATTTATATTACAATTGTAACGCTTTTTTTTGGAAGCGCTTGATTAATATTTTGGATAAAATTTAAATTTAGTTGGTATACATCAAAAATTGGACGTTTAGAAACGGTTAACAAAGTAGTTCGTGAATTAAAAAAAGCAAAAGTACGTATCATTTATTATTAAATTCAAACATTAAGAAATCCGAAGATTATATAAATGAATATTTTTTATCATAATTTTTATATTAAGATAGACAATTACGTAGTAACCGAATTTTGTCAAGGTCATACACGAAGATGGGGAATTGGATGGTCATTTGGAAGTCAGCGTCCAAATTTTGTAAGAGAATATATTACAAAATTTTCTATTTAATTTGATTTCAACAAACAATAAGAATTAGAGAATTAACTTCTAATCTATTTTTTAGAATGTTTTGCAACCTGTCTCCAAAAAACTTCGGAAATCAGTACCACCCAAAAATGAATTTTGTGTTGTTCTAACGGCAAACACGGGAGATCTTTTGGAATTTTTGCAACATCTATTCGATAAATTAGAGATTACTGGACAATGGGAAAAAGAGTCTAATACATTCCATGGTAGTGCACAAATCAATACGTGGTCACGTTCTGCAAGGAGAGCTAAATCTAAATCAGATGTACAAAAAACTCCTATAATGCGCAAAGCACCCGAGGGTGAGGATTTATTCGAATTTGCATGCAATCTTGAACCTTTGGATTTAAGTACAAGAGTAACGGTTTCATGGACAAATGGCAAGGACAGGAATATATTTGAATCTTTTTATCTTCATATTAAAAAGCGGCTAGAGCAAGAATTTTCTGTAGATTAATAAATTAAATAAATATTTAATCAACCTCTTTTTTTTTTTTACTCTTTCGCATTGGATCAAACCTAAATTGAGGTGGATTCATTGTTCACATAATTTTGCTCAAGTGGGTTAGTTCTCACTTTTTCAGTTTTGCGTCTCCACATTTCGAGATCTACATACATTTTTTTTAATTTTATATCAGTATAGCCAGCTCTGTCATAATAATTTGGATTTGAGACTTAGTAAATTTTGAAATAGAATCTGATATTGTATGTCCTGAAGTTATAAATCTTTATAGCTTTTTGGGTTATTACATACTGGAATAATTGTTTTACTCATAATCTTTCTGATATCATTTTCAAAAAATTTTTTTTTCATGTAAAAATACTAATACTTATGAAATACCGATTTTTGTTTGGCTTGGATAGTGTTTTTTTCAATTTCTACTACATCAAATACTCCTCGCAATTATGATTGGCTATCTTTCACGTGCAAAGAATATTTGTGCTTTTTTAAAATAGATATGAAACAAAAATCTTAAACTGTAAACATATACATGATGTAATATAGGCTAAAATTTTTTTTTTTATTTATATTTGTCATTTAATTTATTAATGATATGCATAATACAGCAACCAATTTTCAGTAGGTGCTAGACGATTATATTTTAGGGTATGATTGGTATGATTTAACTGTATCACTATACGTAAGACTTGGCACATTCGATTCCTAAACTTAATAACAAATTATTTTAGCCAAGAAACTAAATTTTTTATATAAATATACAGTATATATACTTGAATAAATTGTTTAAATAATTTTTATCTTCATTTTCACAAAAGCCAGAAAACTTATAATTAATCAAATTAAAAAAAAATGGTAAAAAGAGGAATTTTAATAATAATTTTTATAATTGGTATAACATGGATTTTCGCAGCATTTTTCGCTGTTCAATCCCCTCCTACACAAGTCAATATTCAAGAAGGTTATATAATTACCAACAATTCAAGCAATAATAATCCTCCTTCATCATTTTATTTATCTGATAAAAAATTAAATCAAGAATTTTGTGGTTCATCAGAATGTAAATTTTTACATTTATATAAAGTTAGTGAACAAGAATCAAAAGCTCAAATACATTTAAGACAATTTGCTCAAATGGCTCAAAAACTTAATCGTACATTAGTATTAACAAATGTTGGTAAATCAAAGATTGGATCATGCCTTAAATATCCACTTGATTATTATTATTCATTAAGTTCTTTACAAAAAATGTTCCCTGATTTAAATTTTATAACACAAAAACAATTTTATAAATGGGCAAAATTACGTAAACAAAATCCTTCTTCTCGACAAATTATTATTAAAGAAGATCGCAAAAAGAGTTTTCATGATATAATTGAAGTTCAATCACGAAAATTTAATTTACAAAGAAAATTATGTTCTAATGAAATTAAATTTAATAATATTAATTTTTATGATTTAATTATTGGTGGACGTTATTGGACGGATTATCAAAAACTAAATAATTTGTCAAATTTTATTATTGAAAATTTTAAACAATTTGATGATACCGAAATTTTATTAATGGAACAAGAATTTTATTATCCATTATTTGCAAATATTACTTCATCTTTAGAATATGCCCCTCATATAATTAATAAAGCTTTTACAATCATTCAAAATTTACAACCATTCATAGCAGTTCAATGGAGGATGGAAACTGGAAATCCTTTAAATATGCCAAAATGTGCGGAAAAATTAGTTACACATTTAGAAGAATTAAAAAAGAAATATAATACTAAAAATGTTTATCTTGCTACTGATTATCCTTTAAATAATTCTTTCAAATCTTTTTCATTTCATAATATTCAACACGAATATCATGGAAAAGCTATTGATATTTTAAAGGACAAAGTAGATTTTCTTAGTTGGTTCAATTATACTCCAACTGATCAATTTGGAAAAAAAATGCATATTAATGAATTCGCTCAAAGTGGAATACCTGGTATTTTAGATAAACTTGTATGTTCCAGGGCAAAGATATTTTTAGTCGCTCCTCCAGAATGTAGAAAAAAGACAAGTTCTTATACGTCAATGATTATATCTGAAAGACATTTCTTGATGAAAGCTAAAGTTGAAGGAATTGAAAATATAAGTTCAGAATGGTGAAATATTCGAATATATATATAGATAGTATAGAGTTTAATATACATAATAATTCGCAAAGCTGTATTTTTATTAGTAATTTCATAATTTCATAAATTTTTACAGTAAATAAAATTTATTTGCATTCTTAAAATCATTTATTATAGGTTTTCATTTTACTGTAACCATATTATTATTTATTTGATCTTTCAATAAAAAATTGTGATTTTTATATAAACAATTATTAATAACTGCGCCACATGTAATTCAAAAAAAAAAATCTCGAGAGATATTTTATCTAAAAAAAATTATTTCGATTTATTATTATTCAATTTAGCATTATAACTTTATTGATACAATTAACAATGTTCCGTAAGCATTTGTTAAAGGATTCCAAACTATGGTAAGCATTCTATCTTAATTATGAACCCCAACAGCAGTTCCGCTAATACCTTTACCACGCGACTCATTTTTTTCATCTAAAATAAGATGTGAAAAACCATAATAATTAACGGATAGGGTAAAGATAAATAAATAGTAATAAAACAGTAAACGATATTGCAAAAACTTACTAGAAAGATCTCCTCCTTTAGAAAGTCCTTTACGGCTATGATGAATATTTCCATGTTGAAGAATGTATTCTATAACATCCGTAATGTTGGATGTGTCGAAAGCATTTTCAAGTCTTTGTTTTGAAGGACGACCAGCAATGCCTTCATTACCTCCATTCACAGTTTCAAATACATCGAAATCTATTATAAGAGTTAAAAAAAAGTTCAATAACAATTCATGTATCTGCTACTAATGCACATTTGCGGACCAAATACAAACTTTGAACGACACTCGTAAGTGGTATTGATTTATCTTTCCTCCAATTCAAAACCTATATAATAAGTAAAGAAAATTTGTTAAGACTGCATGAAAAGAAAAACCATTCATTTTTAATTAATTTACCTCTTCGGGATCTACGTAAACGAAAAATTCTTCACGACTATTTTTTAGTTTGTAAATAACACGAGCTTCATCTTGCGAAATAGCCATTATTTTCTTAGAAAAAGTCAAAAAAATTTAAGAAATTTGTCTGTGGGAAAATATTTTTAAACGATAGTTAATTGAAACAACTTTATATATATATACGTTTTTTAGTGATATCATGATATCATGCTTACTGATGTAATGATGTCATGGCGTGCGAATACATTATTTATTACCATACGAGCAACTGATCCCATTTATTCTTATTCTAAAATTGGTATAGTGCAATTTTTTTCCGTTTCTTCGAAAAACAGCTGATATGAACACGTGACTAATTATATAATGGCACAGTTATGGAGTATTTTTATTTTTAGTCATATACGATCGTATCATCCAATTCCATTATATAATCTTCAAGACTAATATCATTATCTTTTTCTCTTAGTTCCGATAAGTCTTCTATACCTTGCATGCCATTAGCTCGCACAGGTGGTCCTTTAGGTGCTTCTTTCCTAATACCATTCAATTTTCTTATTCCTTCAAGGGACATCGTGAAAGTAGGTCTTATTTTGTGAACTTCACTTGTAGTGAGATTTTTCATCTAAAAAGTTAAAATAAATTTATTCGGTATATTTCAAGAAATAAATTTTACTGAAATAAATAATTTACCTTAAGTCCATTAACATCTAAATCATTTAATTGTCTTTCAATTTTATTTTCTCTTACTTCTTTAAGCTTCTGTAAGAGATACCGTACTCTAGCTGGATTTTCTATATCATCTTCTGCCCTAAATTTATTTAAATATTTTAATTCACTTTATGATTAATTTCGATTCGTTAAAGAAGGTTCTTACTTTTCTAATAATATTTTTGAAAATTCAATAAAATATTTTGGTAAATTGCTGAGTGGTTTATTTCCATAAATATCTATAGAATTTTCAAGTTCTAACCGATTTTCAAGAAACTCTTATTCGAATTTAACATAAAAAGAAAGATTAGTCCCGTTTTATCAACAAATTATCATTTAGGTATACTTACCGGTTGTCAAACATTCTGGAGAAAATATTTTACATTGTTTTTCTCCTTTCAGTGCTAAAGCCGCCCAAAGAGGTATTTCAAGTTTTTTGGGTGGTTCAAAGGGACCAAAAGACCTCTTTGAATTGTTATAGACACATATATTTAATATTTCAATTTATACTTTACTGAAAAAAAAAAATAGAAAAAGCCTACACCAGAAAGTCTCAAAGCATCTTCCTTAAAAAAGGGTTCTATGGTAACAAGTTCGTCTTCAGCAAAAAATCTAAGATCTTCAGTATTTATGGGCATTTTGATAATTTTAAAAAAAATAAATGAACGCGTCGCAACACAGATGTTAAATCATGATCTACTTACTCATCATATAAGTTAGTCACATGATGAGTCAAAGATCATGTAGTTGATCGGTTTGCAAATTCAAAATTCACAGCAATCTTTTTTACATTTTTTACACATGGAAAACATGAAGGGAATTCGATTTATTGGTATAAAAAAAAAAAAGAATTTAAATTGTTCAATTATGCGAAGTTGAAGAATAATTATTTATGTTACTATGTGATTAACTTGGCATAATATAATTTTTTATAAAGAAATTGGGGCCAATTTGACCGATCCTGTTTTTCGTGGAATTTATCGTGGCGTACAAGCTCATTCTGGTATTTGGTATTTCTATTGATGATTAGGTTTATTTAATTGATGTTTAATGACTTTGGTAAAATTAGATGATTTTACACAAATGCTACAACGTGCTAAAAATGCTGGCATTGAAAAAATCATGGTGACTGCTGGATCCGCAAATGAAGCTCGTAAAGCCTTGGAATTAGTAAAGAATTATGGCATGTATGATTAGATGAAAATGATGATCCCGAATTTTAAAGCTATAATTTTATTTCCGAATTTTTAATAAAATCCTTTTTACTAACATGTTACAGATGATCTTTATATGACTGTTGGTTGCCATCCAACGCGTTGTAAAGATTTTGAAACTGATCCTGGAGGACCAGATGAATATTATCAAAAACTCCTAAATATTGCTACAAATTCAGAATTTCAAGATAAAGTTGTAGCAATTGGAGAATGCGGACTTGGTAAGAAAAGATGTCTATTATTTGACCTTTGAAATTAATCCTAATCAATCAACTTTGATTTTTTTTGTAGATTATGATCGACTTTATTTTTGTCCAAAAGAAACACAATTGAAGTATGCTTATTATCTTTAAAACCTTTAACCGACAATTTAAATTAGATACTTCTTCTTTTTAATGATTATATTGGGAATTTTATTAAGCTTATTGTTTAATATAGATATTTTGAACGTCAATTTGACTTAGCCGAGAAAACTGGACTTCCAATGTTTCTTCATAATCGTAATACTGGAAATGATTTTATGAATATCCTTATTTTCAAAATATATTCGTTATATGAAAATTTATTTTATTGTACCTTAATTTTGTACATGAAAATACATTTGATTCAAAAGCATAGACACAGATTCGAAAATGGAGTTATGCATTCGGTAACTTGTGCAATGGAAGAAATGGAACGTGCGGTTTCTTTAGGTTTATATCTTGGAATCAATGGATGGTTAGTGAAATTTTAATTTCGCAATCTTTTAGTATGTTTGGAGTGCATATAACGATTTTATTGTCATTCAAGTTCATTAAAAACACAAGAAAATCTTGAGGTGATGAAAAAAGTTCCAATAGATAAGATAATGTTAGAAACAGGTAAGGCTAATTAATCATTCATTTGTTTGTATTTTATATATCTTACGTCTAATGCATGTCAATTATAAGATGCACCATGGTGTGATATAAGACCGACACATGCTTCATATAAATATTTAAATTTGCCAGAAGAAAAAAAATTATTGTATCAATCTCCAACACGTAAAAAGGAAAAATTTGAATTAGGTCTTATGGTTAAAGGACGTAATGAACCTTGTTGCATTGGGTAAGTAATTTGATGATTTATTATTTGTTTGCATTTACTTAATGATTTATTGAATTTTTATATTATATGTAATATAGGCAAGTGTTATATGTGTTAGCTTCAATTCGTGATATGAAACCTGAAGAATTAGCTGAAGTGATATATGAAAATACAAGAAAAGTTTTTAAGTTATAAGCACCAAATAGATTTAATTTTTGAAATAATCTATCTTAAAAAGTAGATAGAATAAATGCAAATGCAAAACATCATAGAATTGTGCTCAATTCGGATTTAATTAATATTTTATGTAATTAAAATAATATAATTTTGTATGCTGAAAATCACATGTTTAATCATAATTAAACTAATAAACAGAAATTGCAATTTTTTACTCAGACTGAATATATACTATAATAGGTACTAGAAATTAAAAATTATTATAATAATATTTATATTACAATTTGTTGGTAGATAATGTCTTCTAATTGGTACATGATACTTGTTGCTTAAGATCCAAATAATAGACACGCTATTAAACAAAAAAAATGAAACTTGGATAGTAGTTGACTATAAGCGTTTAGAAGTGTTTAAAATTTTTTTTGGTACAACTTGAATCATAGATGATAATCATGTTATATTTTAGGGAGGTGATTTACTAATTAAAATGATCGACATTATAAATAATGTAAAAAAATTATTTTTTTTTAAAAAAAAAAGTCAAATAGATTCTTAATTTATATTACTTAATTTTAATAATTTTTTTATTTCTTTACCAAAAAAACTAAGTTCTTTTTAGTATTAGATTTTTAATAAGTAATCATCTTGCACATTAATTCTAAGATTGTAATTTTAATTATAAATAATATTTGTTAGTAAGCTATCTTAAATTAGAGAAACTTTTCTCATAAGATACTGAACTTAAACAATTTGTAAAAAGATATAAAGCAATTAAAAATAAAGAATTTGGCAAAGGATTAATTTCAATTATATTTTACCAGTTAATTACTTTATCAAATTTATATCCAAAAGAAAAACCAAATGATAATTATTTTTTTTTTATATTATTTCAATTGTAAATATAAAGCATAAGATTATTTAAGATCAAACCCTAAGTTTTTTCTAATAGTTACAGCTATTTTTGCAATTTGTGTATAAGTACTACTTTGTAAAGAAACATCTAATAAAAAATAAATTATTAAATTATTAAAATTATTAATTAATTATTAAAAAAAGGTAATTATAAATATCTCAAAATTGTGAATGTAAAAAAAAAATAAAGATATTTATTATTATTAAATTCTTCAAATCTTTTATTTATTATAGTATGAAAATAATTACAAAAATCATGATTAAAACTACATGGTAAATTTTTTAAAATTGCTTCAAGTTATATTAAACTTAAATAACAATCTATTAAAATTGCTATTTGAGCTTCTAATAAAAGAATAACTTTATATAATAAATTTAATATAAATGCTAAAATTTTAAGATTTTGTTCCAGTTACATAAGTTTTTATCAATAATACCCAGGTTGTTCCAAGTTAAATTGCCTAGTGAGTTTTGCAGTGATTTAGGGTTGATTATAATTGGTTTGTTGAGAGAGCATCCTTGTTTTGCTAGAGTGTCTGCTAGTAACACAAAATATTTTCATTTTCACACGAATAAAATTCCAAATCCTTTTAATCAATTTGTTAAATAATNACCAATTTACTGAAGTTTAACTAAAATAAAATTATTCTGACTTTATTTCATAACCACGAAATTCAAAACATTTGTTATCAATGGTTTGGACATTGTTCCAGTTGGTTCGATCCCAACAAATAACTAAATCACATTTCTAAAAGAAGAAACATGGTTAATGTCATTTCTTGAAAATAAATACTAAAAAAAACCTTCCCCCACTTACCAGAAAGTTTGGGAACCTATGAGAACTATTCCTAAAAAAAAGAAAAAGAAATAAGATTAGTATTGTTTCTTAAAAATAAATGTCANAGAAAACCCTTCCCACTTACCAGGAAGTCCAGNAAGTCCACAAGAACTATTCCTAAAAAAAAGAAAAAAGAAACGAAGTTAGTATCATTTCTTAAAA